>JAVJIF010019878.1:0-70169 GCA_038442645.1 Agave tequilana | reverse complement strand
TCACATCCAAAAAAAATCATCTTGACCCGGAGAAAGTCTGTGCTATCCAAGAGATACAACCTCTGAGGAATCTCAAAGAACTAAGAGGGTTATAGGAATGATTGGCCTACATCCGAAGATTCATATCAAATCTCTCAGGAAACTGTCATCCCTTTATCAAGCTGATGTAAAAGGTTTCATTCATCTAGGACAACACTTGTCAGCAAGCATTTGAAGAGATCAAAGAGTATCTCACTCATCCGCCCGTTCTGGTAGCTCCAGTATCGGGAAAGTCTTTCCTGATATATGTAAGAGTCATGGATCATTCCTTAGGAGCCTTATTAGCCTAGAATAATGATCAATGCCTGAATAAGTAAGCTACTATCTGAGTAGAACAATGATCGGGGTTGAACACCATTACAACCCGATCGAGAAGGAATGTCTAGCTTTGGTCTTGACCGTCTAGAAGATGTGACATTACTTAGTGGGCCAGTGCATTCACGTCGTCTCCAGAGTCAATCCTCTGTAATTGTTCATGATAAGACCATCATCGCTAAACTGTAGATTGGTGAAATGGGTTATTTTGCTCTCGCAATATGAGATGCTATTGATGCCACAAAAGATAGTCAAAGGTCAAGCCGTGACGAATTTCTTGGCTGACCATCCAGTTTCAGGATCCTCCAAATTTATGACAATCTCCCAGATGAAGTCGTTGAAGTTTGTACAACTCATGCACCCTTAGAAGAACAAGTCTGGCAACTTTTCTTTGATAACGCGTCAAGAATGAGTCCCAGAGAAAATATCGTAGCAGGAGTGGGGGTGGTACTCGTATCCCTACATAACTACGTAATTCCTCGTGCATTCTCACTAACCGAGTTGTGTTCCAATAGTGTGGCTGAATACAATGCTTTGTTAGTCGGAATGCAATTTGCAGACAAAATAGGAGTCAAGAACCTTGAAGTTTACAGCGACACCAAACTCATCGTTAACCAACTCCGAGGAGAGTATGAAGTCCAACATGAAGACTTAATACCCTATATCAACGCAACTTTCAACATAGCTGAGAATTTCAAAAGCTTCTACATCAAATGTATCTCGGCAACATAATGCACATGCAGATGCATTGGCATCCCTTGCTGCTTCACTGGCTCTTCTAGCCGGAACGACAGAGAATACTCATCCACGACCATAATTTGTACTGCCTAAAATTCGCCCTTGAAGAAAACAAGACTCCAAAATATAAGATCTTCAATTCAAAGAGGTTCTCGTGACTTTAACAGGTCTAGAATTCAGGGGTTAGTGATTCCCATTCATTGACTTCGTTTTATATGGCATACTACCTGGATCCTACAGAGGCTACTGCAATCAAAAGGAAAGCTCCTCGGTTCTATTACAATGTGATCACATGAACGTTATATCGCCGATCGTATAATAAAATCTTACTCTGCTGCCTTTCACACAAAGAGGCATAGGAGGCACTCAGGGAAGCTCATGACGGTACGTGCGGGGCTCACCAACCCAGATCTAAACTTGGAGACTGACTCTGAGAACTTGGCTACTACTAGTCAAAGATGATTTCTGACGCTATCGCCTACTCTAGACGTGTCATGCTTGTCAGATCCATAGTGACTTCATACATCAAGCACCAGGCCATATTTATCCAACTTCTTCATGGCCATTCGAGATATAGAAAATGGACATTATTAGACCCATTAGTCCACCAACATCTAAAGGACATCAGTGTGGGCCCAAGGGTACACTCCTTGGTTTGTTTTGATAATTACAAACCACATAAAATTATTTGCTACTAATCAAACTCTAGGGTATATAAGCTTGCAGGGTTCAAAAGAAAGGATAATGGTTTATTCTTCCTTTAAAGGAAGGTTATAAAGTGATCAAGTTGATTCAAGAAAGGGACTCAAGCATTAATAATCAAAATATGAATTTTGGAGAAGCCCTTGTTGATGGAGACTTGAAGCTAATATAACCCTATGTAAGATCTTAGATGGTTTAAGCTTTGATGTTGAATTGATGCTCAAGAATCACACACACTTGCACAAATTATCTATACAAAAATTGTTTCAAAAACATTTTTAAAAAATACTATGTTTTTGTCACTGACTTTTGACAACTCAATAGAGTTGTTGATAGCTCAATAGCGTTGTCGACAGTCTCTGAGAAGGAGTTGTCGACAGGGATTTACATAGACTAAGGTCTTCAGTGTTTTAAAATATACAATAGCGGGAACGCGACGAGAGTTAGTGACGCATGCACGTGAGAAAAATACCCTCAAGTTACACATTAAGCCTCAGTACAGGAGAAAACGTACAATATACATAATTATTTCAGCATTAGATGAGTACAAAAATACCTGCAAAAAAGGGTCAGTGACCATGATAGATATGAAAAGAGAGAAAAATAAGAAAATAAAGACAGAATAGTAAAGATACCTATAAATAATATAGATGACGAGTCTCCTATTTGTATCCCGTAAAATATCAGGTATTACGATATTCGATCTCTAACCTAGACATGCAAATTCGTGGTCATCAGAAAGCAACCTGTGAGTGGTAAAATAAAGGAAGGAGTAATATGTATTATAATAATAGTACAATCACGATAATATAAAATACTTATTTTAATGATGGTGCTACATTATAATTATACTAAGAATCAATTATATTATGTCTGCATCAAAACAGTATCAAGGTGTAGCGTGTTATAACGGTGTTACCTGTTCAATATTAAACTATATATGATTAAAACAATACAATGTAAATCAGAGAGCATTTTACATATATATCAACTAACATTATATTATTAGATTATCATTAAAGTATTTATAACCATTAATATGTTTTTAATATGTAATATGAACTAAGATACATGACTTGATTATATACTATTGAAATCTATTTGTATTATTAATAGGTGTCAAGTCTTAATTATTTTATATTTACTATTTACACTAATAGTACCAGTAACATGACATATAGTGATAATAAATACGAACATTTACACATGAAATAAATAGAAGACACATGAAATAAATAAATTATCACGCTATAGTGTCTATGATTATATAGGAACAGAGTGTCTACATAGAATATATGAAATATAGAGTGTACATGTATAATAACATGATAATAAACACGATAATCATGATATTTACTACAATATACACAGATAAGATATCAAACAGAATATCATGCAGGTGGTGAACAATATTATACAATAATAACAATCAATATCACTTGCTATTTTAATCAATCTCTTTCAGTGTCCCATACCACTGACAGTTCATACCGGAGCCTGTACTCCAGCCGAACCCATCCGAATATGGTATACGGGTACCATTATTCGAACGAGAGAGTGACAAAATAACAAGCGCTCCTGACGTTGCTATTGTTTATATTATTTTATTATGTTAATAGGAAACCTAATGGTCAAAGAGTTTTAATCAGGTGGGTGTATCTCATGCATACCCGAAATCACGACCTTAAACAGTTTCCTGGCTGCTGAGACCAGGGCCAGCCCACTAAGGTGAAACAGGTAACGGGAAACGAGAAGGTAGTCAGCACTATCATGTCCCCTGCAGTGGAACTATAATAGATCCAGTCATCCACCCAATTAGATCTAATCAACTGTCAAGTCTCTCCCAACCCCATATATAAATTAATTATACAATGAATCAGGAACAATAACAGTGCATGTAACATGTAATAGGATAATAGGGCGTGAGCAATTATTATATTACTGAACAGGATAATAGAAAACAGGAGATGAGGGACTCTAGATGTGGCCCCCGTGGTAGCTCTACATGGCACTTAGTTCCACACATCGAATATTAAAGACAGTATGTGTCACGCCCCGCTTCCCAAAATACGTAAAAATGGAGTCGCGACGAGAGTCGGTGACGTATATACGCGAGGAGAATACCCCACGTATACACTAAGCCTAAAGAAATCTGAACAAGCTATAAAATCTACTTACGATAAATCAATATCACTGCAATATGACATATAAATATCTAACACAATAATAACAGATGAATAAAGGAAAGAAATGACAACTGGACACGATATATGTAGAATCAGGAAATAATATGAACAATAGAGCAAGAATACCTATATCAAGAAAAGAGAGACTATATCTCCTCGTAACGCATGTAATCCTCTCCAAATACCTGATCAGCAATAAATAGCCACAAAACTGGATATGCAAATCCAGAGAGTCAGAACTCCTAATAAATGTGTGAGAATAAACTAGAAAGAGCATGTGCATATAACATGTGAGCAGATAAAGAAAATATGAATATACGAGAATAGCAAAATAACATGAATAAAGTAAATAAACAGTAATGTGGATGGCATAGTAGAGTATGTGTCCAGTCAGGTATTCAATCACGTATCTATCACAATCTATATATCAAGCGGGTAGAGTCAGTCAGTGGTAGAGTCAGATGTCCAATCAGGTCAGGTGTAACATCGGGTGTCCAACATACATACATGTATCAGGCAACGACAACCAATTACAGTACATTATGAACAGTTTATTATTATTATGTCAGCGAACACCAATTACCACATGTAATAGACGCATCCCATACTACGCCTATCACACTTGTTAATCGAGATCCTAAGTTATTGAAACTGATCGGTTGGAGACATTGTCCATACTTTAGGTGGATCCCGTACATATCCGGGACCATGGCCCAGACTCCTGGCGCTGAACCAGGCCCTACCGCTAGGTAGTCAGGAATATGTATAATAGGAACAAGAACAGGACGGGGTGTCAGTCACCCACGGAAAACTCTGCAGTGGAACCCTCTTTCGGCTGCGCAACCTAATCCTAGGTTCACCCAAAATACAGACGTTGAATCTCCCCAATCCCAGTATAAATTGTATAAGGTTATTTAGATTATCAAGATTATTTAATATACATGTTATCTAGACCACTGGGATAACTCGGTGGGTAACAACGTCAACACGCGTAATCAGGATACCGGTATAACAAGATATATAATGTCAGTGAACAGGATACCAGTATAACAGGACATGTAACAAGTATAACATGAGGGTGTTGTTACTGTATATAAAAATTTTCCCAGCAAGTATGGTAACATGGACATTATAGTTATCAAGTAAATGTCATGTATAATCAGTCAAGTTCTTCAGGTAAATCATGAAATTTAAAATAAGTAATGACCTGCTAGTATGAATAGAATAATCCACGCAAAATATTTAATCAACTCAGATCCTCAAAGTCATCGACATATCCATCCTCAAAGTCACCGATATATCCAAGTCCTAATATATAAAATACATACGCATCTATATCCAACCAATCATCACTATCCAATCCTAATTAAGACCATCATACACTCTCATTTTTATTAAGTTCAAACATAAGATCCAGAAATCCAAGTAACTAGTCAATCATGCATATACATGCCACCAGGTCAGGTCAAACCAATTTACGTGTACTCCTCACCCAAGGTCAACTCCAACTCAATCTAGTCTACTAACAAATCCCACTCCAATATCTTGTTCTTGTAATAAAGAATCTCCAAGTCAATCATCAATATCTAACTAAACTCTCACCTATTTTACTATCAATTAGAATAAACAAATCTACTGATAAGACCACTCAGATATCACTCATATAACTACCATCATGAACTAGTCAAATCTAAGATCTAAATCTGATTATAGTTTAAGTTACATCACCAATAATTCCAATCCCAATCAAGATAATAACTAAGGAGTGGGACATCCTCAAGCTACATGAAATCTAAAAAGTCTCTGTACTCAAATCTCGATATCAATAAACATTATTACTCAGATAATTTATTAGTGAATATATCCATACTTGCAACTAATAATTCAAAATCAGTATTATGGGATAGATCAAAAGCAGGGTAAGGTATTCTCTCATATGATCAGAACCCAACTATTATTGACCTCATGTGAATGCGAATCAAGATCTCATGTAAATCTTAAGTTGAAATCCAAGCATCAAGAGAAAACAATTTTCTAAATAAGATACATCATATTTAATCCATTTTTATTGTCCAAATGAATTCCCATCAGAAATATCATCAAAAATAAATGTCCGATAACTACTTCAAATAAATATACTATTTATCTATAAATATGAACCTTTAACCTCAATCACGAACCAATCAACCTCAAGATCAATCAATTTATACTCTCAGATTTCTTACAACTACGTCAATTACAAGATCAAATCTGGTCTAAGGTATATTACAACTAATCATGAATTAACAGTGGTAGACGACTACACATGAAATGACGTAGATCAACTAAATAAATAGTGTTAGCACTCAACGATGTCTCATGAAGGAATATAGGTAAACATACTGGTATAATATATCAGATGGTCACATAAAATGATACAAGTAAGATACAAAAAGCTATTGACGATGGTAAACAAGAAAATACATGAGAATAAACACTCACAATTATCATATTAGTAAATTTTAGTAGCATAATTACATAACTAAATAAAATCATTTATCACAAAATTCTTGTTTAACTGAAGGAGGAAAAGAACACTCACTTGAACTCGATCCCAAGTCCAAAGCATTGAAATCATAAGGTCTCAATAAATCTACATGATTCATTTCAATAGAAATTGTTAGATTTTTAAAAGGATAAGGAGTTTTAATATTGATTAATTAGTTTGCGGGTTAGGAATATGATCCCCTAAGTTTAATAAATCTAGTAGGTTTAGTTTAAACCAATTTCTATTTTTTGTTAGATTTTTAATAGGCTTTAAACTATTAAAATACTTAACGGGTCTGAATTTACCATTAAGAAAAATAGTTTTAAAGTGGGTGGTTTGAGTTAATTTATGTTGGTATTAGTCTAAAAATTTTATCATAGAAAGTAGAAGTATTGTAAGCTATTATTTATATTTTTCTCTATTTTTTCTCTATTTTTTAGGTAATTATTTTTATTGCAATTCTTCTTTCTTTCTTTCTTTCTTCTTTTTTTTCATACACATGCTTAAAGGCCCAAGCCTAGCCCAGGCCTGGTACAGGATTTTTTTTATTATTATCTTTTTTTAAACAGGGCCCAAAGGCCTGTGTTGTGCGGCCCAGACGGTCCAGACCAGCTGGGCCAGGCCAGCCCTGGCCTGGGCCAACCAGGCCCGGCCAAGTTTTGGTCTGGCCTGGGCAGTCCAGTTTTTTTTCTTTTTTTTTTCGAAAAAATTTTTATTAAAAATTCTGAAAAAAATATGTAAATTAAAATTATGAGTTGGTAGATCTTCACATGTATTTTGGCTGGATTTTAAATTGGGTTTTTGATGTATAAAATTATTCATGAAGATCATAGTATAGACATGATTTTAATAATCTATTTATATCAAATAAATTTTGAGAAAATAGATTACGTACTTGGATTTGATCTCCCCTAACACGTTCCTCCATCTCTGTACTTCAAGATCCTTTTTATTCATGCTCCATTTGAGGAGAAAAGAAAGAAGAAAGTGGAGATAGTTGGGCCAAGATTTTTTTTTTGGAGGTAGAAAAGAGAAGTAGTTTAGGCTTTTTTTAGGTTATTAGGGATTTTAGAAATCAGAATTTCAGTTGGGTTCAAACTGCTTGATTGAGTAGTTAGGGTTTAGATCAGGATTAGTTAAGATTTATGAAAAGATTTTATAAGATAGGATTTAGATTAGAATTAGGATTTGGGTTTTAGTTTAATGGGTAAGGATCTCAATGGTAATGGGTTATGGGCTAGGAAAAAAAAGATATGAATAATAATAACAAAAACAATAATAAATACTAATAATCAAAAAAGAAGATAGTAGTAGTAATAATAATAAATAAATTATCAAAATTAAAAATATTATCTAATAATACTTGGTAAAAATACCACCATTAATAATAATGACTAAAACAATATAATAACGATAAGAATAATAACAATATCAATACTAACAATAATAGCAACTACAATAATATTAACAGTGACATAGTAATGAAAAAGTACTAGCTAGTAATTAAAATGATAATACTTAATATTGCTAAATATAAATATAAGGCCAAAATATCATTTGCTATCTTAAAATAATTTGTACTATAAATCAAGTCAATATTAAAATAAAATAAATATTTTAGAAAAAATACAGTATTTTAGACCAGGGATATTACAATATGTCCAGGTAACAAGAGTTTCATATCAATACAATGATACAGGAAATGATCATGTACTGTATTAAATACTCATGTCATAGGAATACATGAATATTCATGTCAATAAACCATATAACAAGAACAGTAATTCGGGCAACATGAAGACATGAATAATAAAAACATGTATACGAGTGAACCCATGTAACAATGATATGAGAACATGAGCTAATAGTATCCATGTAATGGTGATACATGTATATGAAATAATAGGGTTCGATGTAATAGAGCATCCGTGTAACGGTGATACGAGCATATGAAATAATGGTGTCAAGTGTAACAAGTGTATACATGAAATACAATGTCCAGTGTACTAGATGATACAAGTACATGTAATATCCGTGTCTATGTAAAGGTAATACAAGTATATAAAATAACAGTGGTACAGTGTAATAGAATACCCGTGTAATGGTGATAGTGTCAAGGTGATATAGTTAACATGGACATGTGTCAACTTATTACTATTTTGTTATAATGATTTTAACATTATTAACATGATCAATATTACAAAGTACTTTAAACATGATTATCTAGGTTACTATATTTAAATATTCAATTTATTTATAAATATAGATTTTCTTTATCAACATCTTTTAATTACTCAATATATATATATATATATATATATATATATATATATATATATAATTCACCTATGTTTATATTAAATCAAGAAGTAAAATGAATTATTATTTTATTGAACATATTTGAATAGAAGTCATGCATATTTTATTTACAATGATTTATCAATAATTACAATTTAATAAATAATATTTACAGTAATTTACCATTAATCATGTTTTAATTAAAGCAACCAATTAGTTACATTCAACAAGATAAAATGTAATTTTATAAAAGAAAAATACTCACAATTATTATCACAGGTTGTAGATAGTCTTTTTACAATTGCAACAGCTTGAGAATCATCCAAATCAGACTCCAGATGGTCAAGATATCGTCCGAACACTAAAACAATATAAATAAGTTAGATTTATAATAGAAATGTAAAACCCTTATTTACAAGGGGTTTCTGAAAATTCACCTTTATAATAGATCGAGTTTGGGTTCTTATTGGGTTGGGTTTAGATCCAATAACCCACACCCAATAAACTAAAGTAAATATAGGTTAATGGGTTATAGGGTTAACGGGTTTAGGTTATTAGATTTTAGATCTAATATGCAAAGAGAAAGAGAGAGAGAAGGAGTGAGAGACCAACCAGAAGCAGGGGAGAGGCCAACTAGGTGGTTGGCCTGGCCGGCCAACGACGTGTCTGGCCAGCCGCCGGCGATGGGGAGAGAGACGAGGGAAAGAGTGAGAAGAGGATTGAGAAAAGAGAGGAAGAAGTAGAAGAAGAAAGTGGTGGTGGTTGTGGTCTGTGGTTGCCGCAGCGGGTCTGGGCGGCCTGGCTAGCGGCGGTGATTACCAGCCTGATGGAGGCGACGGTTAGCCCCCAGGGGAGGAAGTGAATGGGTGGAGGAGGAGGAGGAGGAGAAGAGGGAAGAAGAAGAAGAAGAGAAAGGAGAGAGGGAGAGAGAAAGAAAGAAAGAAAGAGAGAAGCGGAGTGGCCTGGCCGGTGGCAACATGGCCAGTCGGCGGCGGCGACTAGACCCCCAGGAGATAGAGAGGGTATGTACGAGAGAGAGGCAGAGAGGGAAAGAAGGAGAGAGAAATAGGGTGAGAGAGTGAGTGAGGAAGGGGGAGAGAGAGTGTGTGATATAGTGGGAGAGAGGAAATATAAAAAGAGAGTGAGAATGAATATAAAGAGAGAGAGAGAGAGAGAGAGAGAAGAGGCGGTGAGGATTTAGTGGCTTACAGGGAAGGAAAAGAAAAAGATTGGGAAAGAGGAAAAGTAGAAAAAGAATTATTAAATATTATTTAATTAATATTTTAATTGGGTCAAAATTTGACTAGTTCCGAACGGTTTTCAAAAATTATGTAAAATAGAAAATATTACCTGGAGAAATAATGTGAAACCAGATTCAAGAAATTTAATCTGATTCACAAATTAAAAATTTTGGAATCGATCGGTGACACCGGTCGATACTGATTTGGTCAGATTTTTAACTAATTCAGAAAAATCTCAAAAAAATGCTAAAATAGAAAATATGATCTTAAAGCAGATCCTAAAAATTCAACACCATTTATAAATTAAAAATCATGAAGTCAATTTTCGGTATCGGTAGATACCAACATCAGATATTTTCCAAAATAATCCAGAAAAATTTCAAAAAATTCTGCAAAATCTAAAATATTAGTAAATAATATCTGAAACTGAAATTGGGTCAGTATAAATACCAGAAAGGTCAAACCAAATATGTACGCCATATCGAGTACTGTTATTATAGCATGTACATCTGGGGATGGGGGTTACACCTATTTACTAGTACATATTTCTAAGTTTTATAGGACTGTGATCATGATCGCAGTCCTCTTTATTAATACATATTTCTAGGTTTTATATATGACTGTGACTATGATCGCAGTCCTTTTTATTAGGACTGTAACCATAATCGGTGTCGTCATAAAAATGTCTTATTTTTTAGTCTTTATTCGAACTGCGACCATGATCGCAGTCCGCACAAAAACACAATTTTTCAGCCTATAATGGGTGTGCGACAATGATGCAGTCCTCGCAAAATGCCCTAATTTCCAATTAAGTCGCAGTCTTCTAATAAAAGACTCATAGATCATGAGTCGCAGTCCTCATATCAGCATCACCATCATCAGCAGGCCCCTGTTCACTGACATCGAATGATCCCCAATGTTTTTCAAATCTAAATACCATATCATCACAAAACACAAACAGATCTCACCGTGAGCATGAACAAAAAAGATCTGCAAAAGGTTAATCGCAAAAAAATTTGGTCTGAGGGCTCCGCCCCATGAAACCCCTACGATGGGGCTCTCCGTCCCCCTTCCAACCCCCACGATAACCTGACCGCACAGGTCGCTCGCGAATTACTCTGCGTCAGGATTAACGTTGAGGGGAGAGCAACATCGGGGGTGATAGGAAAAAGTAAAAAAGAAAATAAAAATATAAAAAGAAGTATGGTTGGGAGTAATCAATTATGCACGAGGTTGTATTGAACAAAACTATGAAGCTGGGTTTTTTTCTAATTATGAAGTATAGTAGGTGGCTGTAGCATAAATTTCCTTTCCTTTATCATTTTTTAGAATTATGATATAAATATTTAGATTTGCTCACAAGTCTATTAAATTGTTCTTAATATGATATTGATCTCTCAAATCTCTAGTATTCGACTAGTCCACCAAATCATTAAATTATCTCAAATAATAATACATTATAGATCTTCATAAATAAATTAATCATAATATCTATCTTTATTGCAGTTGCCTCCAACCATTTTTAGTCACTCCTACTCCCTCCCAACTAAATGTTTTATTTCTTCTCCAATCAATTTTAATATTAGAAGGAAAGAGGCAAAGGAACCATCAATTCCCTCTCTTTTATATTTTAGCCAAAAAGCCTTAGGGATTCTGTCTGAATTGCTACAAGTATCGTGTGATCAGAAGAATAATGATGCGTAAAATCCGAGAACTGCGGTTTCTGTTAGAAGGTTTAAAGATTTTTTATGATTTTTATGAATTACGAAATGACCAATTATAGGTTTAGCACATTATTAGAATATTAAAATATATCCTTTAAAGCTGATTGAATAAAAAGAAAAGTCTGATAAGGGCCTGATCTGAGATTTAAGGCATTATGTGCGAAAAGTGAACACATGACCCTTCTCTACATACTGAAGAAAGAGAGGTGGGGGCATTACTGCTAACTGGTAATCGGTGATGTCGAAAAGATGCAGCGAAACCCTGAAGACGAAGAGACGCACTCACGTAGACTTACGGGTTTTTTTTTTTTTAATCACCAAATTATTTGGCTGAAGAAGAATACGTCAGAACTGGGCATGCACCGGACTAATTGCAAGTTAAGATGAAGACGCTCAGCTGCAGTGAAGACTTCTGGGCCAGGACCGGTTCTGGGCTGTTCACTACGAGACTCCCTAAACTTGGGGCCCTCTGCGGTCGCATCCTTGGAACTGGGCCAGATCGGGGCCTGAGGATGACCCACAGCTTTTGAATATTGCCCATTGTAACTTGAAAACTTTTATCGTGGTGGTGAACTTTAGATTAAATTTTTATTAAGTGTAACGTGAAAGATATAGAGCTAGTGATTTTCATTGATGGCCGTGATTTCAGAATGGAGATGAAAAGGACATGAATACTTCTAATTCGACCAACTTTTTGGAATATTATGATCAATTTGAATGACAAATATAAAATTAAAGATTGATTTACGTAACTAATAATGAAAAACCCCAAACAGATTATTTAATACAATATTCGCCCACCTTCGAAAAAACAGAAAAATAAATAAATAAAGATTCCTCGCCCAAACCCCTGCTTCTCTTTCAATCGTCTCAGTTCCGTTACAACTGGTCCCAACGTTTTCTCCGCTGAAAAGGAATTTCAAACCGACAACGGAACGGAAAATAACCAACACCCGTTACCACTCTCAAACTCTCATTCCCTAAATATACTTAATTAATTAATTAAATCTAATTACTGTCCTTTGCGCTCCCAATATTCTCAGCTGCAAAATTTCTCTGCTTTTAAAATTTCTTTTTAATCTCAAACATCCCTAACAACAAGAGAGAGAAAGAGTCCAAAGAATCAAACAAACGAGAAGCACAGAAAGAAGAAGAAGAAGAAGAAACCAAGAACAATATCAACTCCATCAGATCCCAATAACAGATAGGGAGAGAGAAAAGTTTCTATCTTCCTAGAGAGAGAGAGAGAAGTTTCTACCCAAAAAATCCCCGTCTGCTTCCTTAAATACCCCTCCGCCCTCCCGCAAACCTCCCCCTTTCCCTCACCGTCCTCTTCCCAAAATGTTCATCAAGGCCTTCTCCGGCAAGCGCAAGACCGGATCCGTCCCCGTCTACCTCAACGTCTACGACCTCACACCCATCAACGGCTACGCCTACTGGCTCGGCCTCGGCGTATACCACTCCGGCGTACAAGGTACGTGCCGTACAATTCTACTCTCTCTCGATCGAGATCTAGGGTTGCTTTTTGTGGGGAAAAAACAGTACCTTTTATATGTGCAGTTCATGGGGTCGAGTACGCGTACGGGGCGCACGACCACCCGACGACGGGGATCTTCGAGGGGGAGCCGCGGCAGTGCCCGGGGTTCGCTTTCAGGAAGTCGATCCTCATCGGCCGGACCGATCTGGGGCCGAGAGAGGTCCGATCGCTGATGGAGGAGCTCGCTGAGCTGTACAGTGGCAACACCTACAACCTCATCTCCAAGAACTGCAACCACTTCTGCAACGAGGCGTGCCTGCGCCTCACCAGCAACCCGATCCCTCGTTGGGTGAATCGCCTCGCCAAGATCGGTGCGTTTCTGGGAAAACTTAGATCTGGATCTGGTTACTCTCTTTTCTGTAAGATTTTGAATTTTTGAGGGGGTTTTGAATTTTTTTTTTTTTTGGCAATTGAAGGGTTTTTGTGCAAATGCGTGCTGCCGGTGCAAGTGGCGGCGGTGCAGAGCAAGGCGGAGGAGGGGAAGGCGAAGGGCGACGTCGAAAGGAAGAAGTTGAGGAGCAAGTCGAGTCGGTTCGAGACCGACGCGAATTCTATGAAAAATGCGGCGGCGAATTCTACGCTCTCGTCGTCGACGAGCAGAAACAGCAGGAGAATTCTGCGTTCATTGTCGACGTCCTCGTCGTCGTCTACGCTCAAGTTTTAATCGCCGGTGCTGGGGAAATTGTTACAAAAAGCACCCTAAACAAATTTCAATTTTTACTTTTTCTCCTTTTTTAATTGGTTATAAATGTTGTAGTTTTCTGTACATACTGTTCTTAATTTGAATCCAATGGGGCCCATTCTCTTGGGACGGTTACTAGCGGCACGTGCGCGCGGCACAAAAGGGACGCGTGGGACCCGCGGAACACCCGCGCGCTGTCGGCTGGGAAGGGATGAGACAGCGATTGATTCGGGAATGGACGGAAGGGATCGATTGTAGCACGCCTCACCGGCGCACTCTTTTCTTTTACAAAAGATTTGCTTTTTTTATAGGGTTTTTCTCCTACTTTGGGTTTTAGTGGGTGTCTTCTGTAGGCCTGTCAATGGGTCGGGTTCAAATCCGAACCTGACCCGATTAAGCGGGTATGAAAAAGGCTGCTCTAAACCTATACTGTTTACTTGTTTATCTGTATACCCGATTATTAAATGGGATTGATCTGATTTACTTGAACCAGCTGATTACTCATTTACCCATTTCAAAACATAAATATAAATAATACTAATAAAATTAAAGCCCTAGAGATTTAGGCTCCAGACTCCATGAGTAAATGATCTCTTTGTGCTTTAAGTGTTGAAGACTGTTGGTTGATTAGTGGATGATCCTATTACTGTATTTTCCCAAATAAATTAGGGGGCCTTACTTTAAATTTTTTTTTCTTTATCAAAGTTTTTCATTGAAAATTTTCCCTCCACCTCTTGCACCTGGTTGTATTTCATCCTTTATTGATATTGAAATATGCTTTCTTTCTTTTTACAAAATTTTTTTCCCTCTCTTCATATGTTTTTTGTTATGTTTTTGTTTATGTATCTTGTTTTTTTTCCTTTTGTTATGGGTTCGGGTAAACGAGTCTGGGCCCTCGGGTACAGCGGGTCTGGGTATGAAAACCCACCTTCTGGACCCTCGGGTAAAAGGGACAGGTATACCCTCTTGGGTAAACGAGTCCGGATTTGGTACCACCTGTACCGCCCTGAACCCGACCCATTGACAGGCCTAGTCTTCTGTAAATAAAGACAGAGATGCTGGGTGGAGAATGAATTTTTTTTAAGATAAAATCGTGTGGTAAGATATCCCGGTGTTTCATTAATAAGAATTTAACGAAACATTTTCAAGATAGAAAGGTACAAACTTATATAGAACACTCATACACAATTTGATCTTTCAAAAGAAAAAAAAATGAAGCCCATTGGAACGCTTTCAGCGAAGTCGTAGCTTCTTCTCTGTACCGCCGTTGCGGCGTCTGCAGTTCAGACCTATTCATCTCTTGGTCGGATCTCCCGCCAGCGTCGTCTCGACATCTGCAGCTCAGATTTGATCACCTGTGACTGAATGCCCCCACCATCGATATCATGACATCTCTTCTCTGTAAGATCACCTAGAGGGGGGGTGAATAGGTGATGGCTAATCTAATGGTCACTTGTGAACAAATAATGCGGAATTAAAACTAAGTTGACCAAATAAAACTTCTTTTAATTGAACACTTATGTATAACACAAGAGTGTTGCCGAATTCCCCTTGCGAGGCTCTGGACAAGCTCCTCTAGATTCCCCTTGAATGGGTTGAGGTGCCGCGTTGGCTCTCTTGGTTGAATACTAGTGTTAACAAGCAATCCCAAGCAAGTATGTATATCAATTATGAGCACAAGGGAATATATCATGCATATATAAGATGAACACAATAAATTGAATGCAAGATATAAAATAGAGACAAAAAGAGAAAGAGAGCAAGAGATAGCAATCGCAAACACAAGGGTATGTTTCGAGGTTCGAGCACACTTGCTCTACATCCCCGCCTTCGACACACGAAGGATTTCCACTATGCAAGATCCCACCGGATCTCTCCTCGGTGCCGCAACACCTACAAGCCCTCGGACTCCCAAGTCCCGTACACACGCAAGTCCACCGACTCGCCGAGGCCGTACCTCTACCAAAGAGTTCACAACCGAACTCCACACCACAACGAGCACACTTGCCCGTCTCCTCAAAGTAACAAGAAAAATCTCTTTGATGATCACAACACTTGATCACCTAAAGAGCACTCTCACTACAACACACCTATAGGAATATCTAGCAATGGATAGCTCAAGTGTGGTGTGAGAAAATCAAGGAAAGAAAGCTATGGAGGAAAACTCAAGAATCACTTTAACACTTTCTTGATAAAAACTCTTCCTTTTGATTAGAAGTATTTGCACTTAAATCTTGTGGAGAAACTCTTCTAAAAGTATCAGAAAAACTGCTCAAGAAATCTCCAAAATCTTAACCTCAAAACAGTTGACAAGACCCCCTTTTATAGGCTGCCAGAAATAGAGCCGTTGGGGTTCTGTCAGTGCTGTCGGTCGACCGCCGGTCGACCGGCCAACGGTCATATTTCTGACCGTTGAAGCCACCGGTCGACCGGCTCGGTCGACCGATAACCTGGAATGAACTGTCGGTCGACCTATCGGTCGACTGGACATTTCCAGAGAGCAAACTCTCTTGGTCGGTCGACCGACCCGGTCGACCGGCCACTGTGCTGACAACGTGCACAGGGCTGTGCACATCGGTCGACCGGTCCGGTCGACCGACATGGCCTGTCAGCCAGTCTCCAGGTCTGAAAACATGATTTAAAATCTTTTTATAAAATCCTAAAAATACATAGAAATTCTACAAAAATAGTTTTACCAATATACTTGAAAGAACAAACATGCTTGCACAAAATCAAGACATGTTATAGATGTTTTGGTCTATTTTTGTAACTTGGAAATATTAGCTCAATAACCAAAATGTATTTTTCCAAAACATGTTTTTCCAAAACTTGTTTTTCTAAATCTTTATCAAATACAAAAACAAGATATTTGAACTTATAAAGTATAGTGTGTATGGATATGATCCACTACACAATCATAATAAAATATCTATGTTTTGATCATAAAGCTCTAAACTTGGTTATGGTTTGAAAAGATATATATATGATAGAAATACCAAAACCCAAAGTTTTTATATTTTGTCTCAAAGAAAATCTTTTACTAAATAAAAATTCTTTTCTAAAAAGAAATCTTTTATGAAATCAATTAAATCAAGAGTTCTATCAAGAGTGTGTGTGTGTGATATAACTTGAGCAATCCACCAACTATCTATCCTTTACATTTTTACTAAAACAAAAATACAAATTCTATACCTAGACCCAAGTCTTCAACTTCTTGAAGTCTTCCCTTGAAGGCTTCTCATCTTCTTGACTTGGTCCAAGCTTGATCCAAAAGCTCCTTGGATCACATCATGCAAGCTCCAAATCTTGTTCTTTTATCCTTTGTTGAGCTATGCAACTACTAAGATCTTGATCTCAAATCTGTCACTAATTAGCACAAGATCATTAGTAAATATAACTTCATGAGTTGATCATCATCAAAACTAGGGCGATAGGCCTTTGGGCCAACAATCTCCCCCTTTTTGATGATGACAAAACTCATGAGGTTATATATGCATGGATTAAAGTAAAGCTTCAAAGAAGCTCCCCCTTAACTCATGCATACCAAATAAATAATAGATATGGCAATAAAAGCACATGACATATATGCAATGTAGGAGATGCAATCATATAAATCAAATCATAAATCAAATCTTTTGCTCCTAATTGCAAAATATAACATATATGCATAATAAGTGAGGAAGACAAATACTTCTCCCCCTTAAGCAATGAAAACATGCATATACAATCTAAAATACTTCTCCCCCTTTTTGTCAATCATCAACAAAGGGTTCAAAGCGAAACCAAATCAAATAAAATTTTCTCCCCCTTTTTGTTAAAAACAAAGAGATCAAGGAGGGGTAAATACAAATCAATCAATAAAATTTATATGCGATATAAATTCATGAAGAGGAAGACGTTAAGTTAGCTTCCCGACACATATACATTACATGAAAGAGGGATGACAAGCCCTAATTCACATAACGTATAATATGTCATGCATAAGAGGAGATGTGAAGCTCCCCCTACACACGTATATCATGAAAAGAAGAGTTGTCAAGCTCCTCAAATTATAATATACTCAACATGAATCTATATGTAGAAGAGATGTTAAGCTCTCCTTGCATATAGGAAATACAAATAAAAAAAATTTTGAATTTTCTTTATAAAATAAATTTTGAATTTTTCTTAATAACAACAAATTTTGAGATATCTTAGAAAGAGATCATATTATAAGATATCAAATAACACAATTTTGCATGGTTCCAATTGTAAAATAATCAAATTTTGAATTTTTTGATACCAATTTCAAAAAAATACAATGCACAAGCTTATTATGAAATACCAATTTGAAGTCTAATTAAGCTTAGCATTATCAATCTATGTGCTTTAAAAGATACCAATTGTAAAATAAGCACAAATAGATCATGTAACGCCCCGATCCTGGCGGATACGGAGACATTACTGCAACGTATATACGCAAGTCAGAAGTACCTTCACGTATATACGCTAAGCATCAGTACAGGCAAGAATCAGAGTACGGAAGCAAGTGGTGCATTATACATTCCAACATATGAGTACAATTACAAAGTTATCACCAGAGGTGATCCAATATTACATAAATATTACATCACCAGAATGGCGCAATTGCGAGAATACAAGGGATGTACAGGAGTAAACGGTAAAAAGGGCACTCACGAGTTTACTAAAGGAAAACTCGAGAGGCACACAGGGGGCCTGGAAGAATAGAGCTCAGGACGGTCTGCTGGAGATCCATGCTACCGCTGCGCCACTCTGATCAGCAACTGGGGGAATCCACATGCTCCAAGCTCCATAACCTGGACATGAGGATCCAGGGGAGTTAGATGAAACTCCCCAGGCGAGTGGTGAAGCAAAAGCCAAATGGCGAGCAAGGATAAGCACATGTGTATCGATAAAACCGAACCATAATCATGTATTGAAAACTGTGCCGTGAACAAGAGCATGTATAAGCAGGTGTGAGCAGGTATAGCATGATAATCATAAAACTAGGATTCTGTTATAGAACCCGATGAAAGCATTTGTGGCAAATCACACAACGGTCATAACAAGAGTGCATGGCAGGCATAAAGGGAGTCACAACAGGAATACATAGCTGGAATCATGACAGGGATAACAAGAGTCATAACAGGCATCACTCGATATCTCCTAAACTAATATAAAACCGATAAAAACCGATAAAACCGAGTAAAACCGATTACGAGTAAAACCAATCGTAAACACTTAGGTTAGGCTCCATGAGACTAGTACATCGAAGGAATAATCCAAACAAGGAAACCCTCATCTATATACCTTTATCTCATGTCACCGTAATCCAAGCGCATACAATCCGAGTTACAAAACAACACAACAGATTCACTTAGCTTATTATTATTATTATTGGGGCCGCCTAAGTTCCAAGCTTCAGTATGTGTCCCATCCCACATACTTTCACTCACAACTTATATAGCCAGTTATTTGGAAACTGATAAAGTTCGATGAATCATGTTTCGGATGGGTCCCGTACATGCCCGGGACAACGGTTCAGGAGTATCCGGTGCTGAGCCGGAACGTACCGCTAGGTACCGGGACTTATGGTCGCCCGAACAGGAATAGAGTATCGCAGATCCCATAGAAATAGGCCTAGGGCGTGTGCATACCCGGCAGGAATAATCAGGAGTAGGAGTGCCAGCACACCCCACGGAATCCCTGGTGGCCGCCAGGAGATCCCCAAGTATTTGGCCACGCGCGGCTCGATAAGACCACCATAAACATGATTAATCAGGGCCCATCAGTTTCCCCCAAACTAGGTGCAAGTTGTATTATTATAATTTATCAAGCAAGTGTCAATTCACGGGAATAACAGGAGCAGGACATGATCAGGAGTTCAGGAGTACAGGTCACTGTATAGAATTCAGGATAACAGGTCAGGTACAGGCAGGAGATGGCCCTACAGATTCAAGAGGTGGCCCCCACAGATTCAAGAGGTGGCCCCCACCATATGTGTGATGTGGCACTTTGTTCCATGTGGCACTTTGTTCTGAGGGGAATGGATTCTAGAGGTGGCCCCCACGGATTCAAGAGGTGGCCCCCACCACGTGTGTGATGTGGCACTTTGTTCCGTGTGGCACTTAGTTCCATTCAGGATTAACCGGGAACAGGTGGTATAACATGAGTCAGTGAACTGGTATCGGGTATCGCATATAGCATGGCAAGTGGTAAAGTAGTTGCGGAGCTAAGCAAGCTGGAAGCATGGACAGCATTCAGTGTTTAACACTAAAGCGCTTAGCGAGGTTACCGGGACGACTCGGCTAAACTGCGAGTGGAAAGTCCGGCAGCATCTCGCCTAGACGAGTCTAGTGTTAAAGCGCTGAGCGCTAAGCGTGCCTACCAGGCGGAGCAAGAAGACCTGCTGGTCTAAGCGCACTCCTCTTATGAGGAAGTGGGCGGAAGCCCGGAGGCTAAAGTACGCTCGGGGTTTAGGAGCACTCTTAGTAGCTACCACGAAACCAATAAGGGTGCGGCTTTAAGCCATTGGGTAGCCAGCCTAGGAGTGAGCATAACCCGGAGGCGGTACAAGAGTACCTGCAATGTTAGTACCACACAAACAAGAATAATACATGTCCAGACATTGGCACTCGGCCATACACAGATACAGGGACTCAGCCCAATACATGATACATGAAACAGGGAATAAAATACATGTCGACCCGACGAAGCGGGGAAACCCAAATGGAGGCGAGAGCGAGAACACTCGCATAACCAATAAAATAGTAAGGCAAGAGGATAGCGAGATCACTCGCCTAAATCACCGGAAAGCCGAAAGTCTGGAATCCATGGAACTCGCGCACGCGCCATAAAATAATATATATTTAGGAGGAGAGAGAAAGTGAAGAGGAGAGAGAAAGAGTGAGAAACCTAGAGAGAGAAAGAGACACAGGGAGACGCGGGTTTAGAAAGTGAGACGCGGGGGTCGCAGACGCGGAAGTCGCGTCGCAGGAATAGCAGACGCGGCGATCACAGACGCGGGAGTCGCGTTGCGGGAATAGCAGACGCGGGAATCACAGACGCGGGAGTCGCGTCGCGAAGATACCACAAACGCGGGGTTCGAGACCCGCGTTCAAATCAGGACGCGAGGAGAACGCAGACGCGGTCGTTGGGTCCGCGTCGCGTTAGCACGAGGGGATCACAGACGCGGTTATTAGCCCCGCGTCGTGACGAAATAGTAACGCGAAGGCCGCGTTAGAAAGAGGTCGCCCGCACGCGGGGGTGAGATCCGCGTCGGCAAATCACCGAGAGAGAGACATGGAGATAAGGAGAGAGAGAGAGAGAGAGGACAGGAGAGAGAGAGATCCAAGGGAGAGAGAGACTCAGGAGAGAGAGTGAGAGAGTCCAAGAGAGAGAGAGAGAGAGAGAGAGAGAGAGAGAGAGAGAGAGAGATCCAGGGGAGTAAACAAGAGAAGGGGGCTGCTGCCCCCCTCTGGATCCCACGCACAGCGCCCCCCTTGGGGGCGCCCGGCCTGGCCGCCGGCCACGGCAGAAGAGGAGGGGGCGGCTGCCCCCTCAACAGAGCACAGGAGGGGGCTGTTGCCCCCCTCCAGCAAGGAAAGAGGGGGGGCTGTTGCCCCCCTCAACAGAGAGAAAAAGAGAGGGGGTTTGCCCCCCTCTCCGGCCAAGCACAGGGGCCCAGGTGGCGGCGCCTGGCTGCCCGCGGCCGCCGGCCTCCGCCGGCGGCGCCCAAAACCAGGGGTGGCTCCGGCCACCCCAAAGAGAAGAGGGGAAGGAGGAGATGGGTTTGATGATTTTGAGGAGGAGTGAGATGGAGGTGGTGGTTGGTGATGGTGGTGAGGAGGCTCGGCCATCGGAGATGGGGTCCTCGCCGGCGACTTGGCCGGAGCGCCGGCGGTGAGGGGGAATCGGCTGGGCTGGCCTCTCTTGGAGGAGGAGAAGAAGAAGAAGAAGAGAATGAAGGAAAAGAAAGGAAAAAGAAAAGAAAAAGAGAAAGAAAGGAGAGAGAGTGTGATGGTGATGGGGATGTGATGGGGAGGTGACCGGGCCCACGTGGAGGGGAGTTGGCTGCGGTTGGTGGGAGAAAAGAAAGGAAAGAAAGAAAGAAAAGAAAGATTGGAAAAAAAATAATAATATTATAATATGGCCGCGAAAATCGACAATTCCAGAATCCTTCCGAAAAATCCTCAAAAATAGCAAATATTATTCTAAGATTTTTGGTGAAATCGGATTCGAAAAATATAAAGTAGTTTTCAAAATAAAAATCCTGGAATCTTCCGGCGATACCGGTCGATACCGACACCGGTGGAATTTTCATAAATTCATAAAATCCTTAGGAAAAGTATTTAGATAGGAAATGTGATTTTAAGAAATAATGTCTAAAGGCACTTCTAGTAATTCCAATCCGTTTGTAAACTAAAAATCCAGGAATCGGTCAGCGGCACTGGTCGACACCGATTTTGAAGATTTTCAACTTAATTCAGGAAAATTCCAGAAAATCATATAAAATCCAGAATATTGGAAAACGATGTTTAAAACTGAAATCGGTCAAATCGGAATATCAGAATGTCAAAACCGAGCAATACTCTGGGATCGGGCCTTCGGTTCAAACTAAGGTTGACTCCGAATCCACGAATCCAAATCCAATACAAAACTATCATATAAAGAATTCATAATACAAAACAAATACAAGAAGTAAATCGAAAAATACGATCGAAAAATCTGAATACGCAACTAAGTACGTATTCCGGGAGCGGGGTGTTACATTCCATCCACCTTACAAAAAATTGCGTCCTCGCAATTTCGATAAGGGGTAAAATGAACACAAAGGGGACAAGGGTGGAATTATACCAATCAAGTTACTAGTTTATCCATATCTTAAGTTGGTATAAAGGCTTCGAAAAACCAAAACAGGGGAAGGATGGAAAAGATTAGGAATCAAAGGAAGAATGATCAAGAAAGAATAGATAACTCTGCACTTGTAGTTGGAATGTATAACCAGGACTCATGCATTCCAGCTGCAAATTTCTTTACCATTAATTTGCCGTCTGGACGTACTGAGGATGTAGAGCCTAAGCTCTGATACCACCCTGTAACGCCCCGATCCTGGCGGATACGGAGACATTACTGCAACGTATATACGCAAGTCAGAAGTACCTTCACGTATATACGCTAAGCATCAGTACAGGCAAGAATCAGAGTACGGAAGCAAGTGGTGCATTATACATTCCAACATATGAGTACAATTACAAAGTTATCACCAGAGGTGATCCAATATTACATAAATATTACATCACCAGAATGGCGCAATTGCGAGAATACAAGGGATGTACAGGAGTAAACGGTAAAAAGGGCACTCACGAGTTTACTAAAGGAAAACTCGAGAGGCACACAGGGGGCCTGGAAGAATAGAGCTCAGGACGGTCTGCTGGAGATCCATGCTACCGCTGCGCCACTCTGATCAGCAACTGGGGGAATCCACATGCTCCAAGCTCCATAACCTGGACATGAGGATCCAGGGGAGTCAGATGAAACTCCCCAGGCGAGTGGTGAAGCAAAAGCCAAATGGCGAGCAAGGATAAGCACATGTGTATCGATAAAACCGAACCATAATCATGTATTGAAAACTGTGCCGTGAACAAGAGCATGTATAAGCAGGTGTGAGCAGGTATAGCATGATAATCATAAAACTAGGATTCTGTTATAGAACCCGATGAAAGCATTTGTGGCAAATCACACAACGGTCATAACAAGAGTGCATGGCAGGCATAAAGGGAGTCACAACAGGAATACATAGCTGGAATCATGACAGGGATAACAAGAGTCATAACAGGCATCACTCGATATCTCCTAAACTAATATAAAACCGATAAAAACCGATAAAACCGAGTAAAACCGATTACGAGTAAAACCAATCGTAAACACTTAGGTTAGGCTCCATGAGACTAGTACATCGAAGGAATAATCCAAACAAGGAAACCCTCATCTATATACCTTTATCTCATGTCACCGTAATCCAAGCGCATACAATCCGAGTTACAAAACAACACAACAGATTCACTTAGCTTATTATTATTATTATTGGGGCCGCCTAAGTTCCAAGCTTCAGTATGTGTCCCATCCCACATACTTTCACTCACAACTTATATAGCCAGTTATTTGGAAACTGATAAAGTTCGATGAATCATGTTTCGGATGGGTCCCGTACATGCCCGGGACAACGGTTCAGGAGTATCCGGTGCTGAGCCGGAACGTACCGCTAGGTACCGGGACTTATGGTCGCCCGAACAGGAATAGAGTATCGCAGATCCCATAGAAATAGGCCTAGGGCGTGTGCATACCCGGCAGGAATAATCAGGAGTAGGAGTGCCAGCACACCCCACGGAATCCCTGGTGGCCGCCAGGAGATCCCCAAGTATTTGGCCACGCGCGGCTCGATAAGACCACCATAAACATGATTAATCAGGGCCCATCAGTTTCCCCAAACTAGGTGCAAGTTGTATTATTATAATTTATCAAGCAAGTGTCAATTCACGGGAATAACAGGAGCAGGACATGATCAGGAGTTCAGGAATACAGGTCACTGTATAGAATTCAGGATAACAGGTCAGGTACAGGCAGGAGATGGCCCTACAGATTCAAGAGGTGGCCCCCACAGATTCAAGAGGTGGCCCCCACCATATGTGTGATGTGGCACTTTGTTCCATGTGGCACTTTGTTCTGAGGGGAATGGATTCTAGAGGTGGCCCCCACGGATTCAAGAGGTGGCCCCCACCACGTGTGTGATGTGGCACTTTGTTCCGTGTGGCACTTAGTTCCATTCAGGATTAACCGGGAACAGGTGGTATAACATGAGTCAGTGAACTGGTATCGGGTATCGCATATAGCATGGCAAGTGGTAAAGTAGTTGCGGAGCTAAGCAAGCTGGAAGCATGGACAGCATTCAGTGTTTAACACTAAAGCGCTTAGCGAGGTTACCGGGACGACTCGGCTAAACTGCGAGTGGAAAGTCCGGCAGCATCTCGCCTAGACGAGTCTAGTGTTAAAGCGCTGAGCGCTAAGCGTGCCTACCAGGCGGAGCAAGAAGACCTGCTGGTCTAAGCGCACTCCTCTTATGAGGAAGTGGGCGGAAGCCCGGAGGCTAAAGTACGCTCGGGGTTTAGGAGCACTCTTAGTAGCTACCACGAAACCAATAAGGGTGCGGCTTTAAGCCATTGGGTAGCCAGCCTAGGAGTGAGCATAACCCGGAGGCGGTACAAGAGTACCTGCAATGTTAGTACCACACAAACAAGAATAATACATGTCCAGACATTGGCACTCGGCCATACACAGATACAGGGACTCAGCCCAATACATGATACATGAAACAGGGAATAAAATACATGTCGACCCGACGAAGCGGGGAAACCCAATGGAGGCGAGAGCGAGAACACTCGCATAACCAATAAAATAGTAAGGCAAGAGGATAGCGAGATCACTCGCCTAAATCACCGGAAAGCCGAAAGTCTGGAATCCATGGAACTCGCGCACGCGCCATAAAATAATATATATTTAGGAGGAGAGAGAAAGTGAAGAGGAGAGAGAAAGAGTGAGAAACCTAGAGAGAGAAAGAGACACAGGGAGACGCGGGTTTAGAAAGTGAGACGCGGGGGTCGCAGACGCGGAAGTCGCGTCGCAGGAATAGCAGACGCGGCGATCACAGACGCGGGAGTCGCGTTGCGGGAATAGCAGACGCGGGAATCACAGACGCGGGAGTCGCGTCGCGAAGATACCACAAACGCGGGGTTCGAGACCCGCGTTCAAATCAGGACGCGAGGAGAACGCAGACGCGGTCGTTGGGTCCGCGTCGCGTTAGCACGAGGGGATCACAGACGCGGTTATTAGCCCCGCGTCGTGACGAAATAGTAACGCGAAGGCCGCGTTAGAAAGAGGTCGCCCGCACGCGGGGGTGAGATCCGCGTCGGCAAATCACCGAGAGAGAGACATGGAGATAAGGAGAGAGAGAGAGAGAGGACAGGAGAGAGAGAGATCCAAGGGAGAGAGAGACTCAGGAGAGAGAGTGAGAGAGTCCAGAGAGAGAGAGAGAGAGAGAGAGAGAGAGAGAGATCCAGGGGAGTAAACAAGAGAAGGGGGCTGCTGCCCCCCTCTGGATCCCACGCACAGCGCCCCCCTTGGGGGCGCCCGGCCTGGCCGCCGGCCACCGGCAGAAGAGGAGGGGGCGGCTGCCCCCTCAACAGAGCACAGGAGGGGGCTGTTGCCCCCCTCCAGCAAGGAAAGAGGGGGGGCTGTTGCCCCCCTCAACAGAGAGAAAAGAGAGGGGGTTTGCCCCCCTCTCCGGCCAAGCACAGGGCCCAGGTGGCGGCGCCTGGCTGCCCGCGGCCGCCGGCCTCCGCCGGCGGCGCCCAAAACCAGGGGTGGCTCCGGCCACCCCAAAGAGAAGAGGGGAAGGAGGAGATGGGTTTGATGATTTTGAGGAGGAGTGAGATGGAGGTGGTGGTTGGTGATGGTGGTGAGGAGGCTCGGCCATCGGAGATGGGGTCCTCGCCGGCGACTTGGCCGGAGCGCCGGCGGTGAGGGGGAATCGGCTGGGCTGGCCTCTCTTGGAGGAGGAGAAGAAGAAGAAGAAGAGAATGAAGGAAAAGAAAGGAAAAGAAAAGAAAAAGAGAAAGAAAGGAGAGAGAGTGTGATGGTGATGGGGATGTGATGGGGAGGTGACCGGGCCCACGTGGAGGGGAGTGGGCTGCGGTTGGTGGGAGAAAAGAAAGGAAAGAAAGAAAGAAAAGAAAGATTGGAAAAAAAATAATAATATTATAATATGGCCGCGAAAATCGACAATTCCAGAATCCTTCCGAAAAATCCTCAAAAATAGCAAATATTATTCTAAGATGTTTGGTGAAATCGGATTCGAAAAATATAAAGTAGTTTTCAAAATAAAAATCCTGGAATCTTCCGGCGATACCGGTCGATACCGACACCGGTGGAATTTTCATAAATTCATAAAATCCTTAGGAAAAGTATTTAGATAGGAAATGTGATTTTAAGAAATAATGTCTAAAGGCACTTCTAGTAATTCCAATCCGTTTGTAAACTAAAAATCCAGGAATCGGTCAGCGGCACTGGTCGACACCGATTTTGAAGATTTTCAACTTAATTCAGGAAAATTCTAGAAAATCATATAAAATCCAGAATATTGGAAAACGATGTTTAAAACTGAAATCGGTCAAATCGGAATACCAGAATGTCAAAACCGAGCAATACTCTGGGATCGGGCCTTCGGTTCAAACTAAGGTTGACTCCGAATCCACGAATCCAAATCCAATACAAAACTATCATATAAAGAATTCATAATACAAAACAAATACAAGAAGTAAATCGAAAAATACGATCGAAAAATCTGAATACGCAACTAAGTACGTATTCCGGGAGCGGGGTGTTACATTCCATCCACCTTACAAAAAATTGCGTCCTCGCAATTTCGATAAGGGGTAAAATGAACACAAAGGGGACAAGGGTGGAATTATACCAATCAAGTTACTAGTTTATCTATATCTTAAGTTGGTATAAAGGCTTCGAAAAACCAAAACAGGGGAAGGATGGAAAAGATTAGGAATCAAAGGAAGAATGATCAAGAAAGAATAGATAACTCTGCACTTGTAGTTGGAATGTATAACCAGGACTCATGCATTCCAGCTGCAAATTTCTTTACCATTAATTTGCCGTCTGGACGTACTGAGGATGTAGAGCCTAAGCTCTGATACCACCCTGTAACGCCCCGATCCTGGCGGATACGGAGACATTACTGCAACGTATATACGCAAGTCAGAAGTACCTTCACGTATATACGCTAAGCATCAGTACAGGCAAGAATCAGAGTACGGAAGCAAGTGGTGCATTATACATTCCAACATATGAGTACAATTACAAAGTTATCACCAGAGGTGATCCAATATTACATAAATATTACATCACCAGAATGGCGCAATTGCGAGAATACAAGGGATGTACAGGAGTAAACGGTAAAAAGGGCACTCACGAGTTTACTAAAGGAAAACTCGAGAGGCACACAGGGGGCCTGGAAGAATAGAGCTCAGGACGGTCTGCTGGAGATCCATGCTACGCTGCGCCACTCTGATCAGCAACTGGGGGAATCCACATGCTCCAAGCTCCATAACCTGGACATGAGGATCCAGGGGAGTCAGATGAAACTCCCCAGGCGAGTGGTGAAGCAAAAGCCAAATGGCGAGCAAGGATAAGCACATGTGTATCGATAAAACCGAACCATAATCATGTATTGAAAACTGTGCCGTGAACAAGAGCATGTATAAGCAGGTGTGAGCAGGTATAGCATGATAATCATAAAACTAGGATTCTGTTATAGAACCCGATGAAAGCATTTGTGGCAAATCACACAACGGTCATAACAAGAGTGCATGGCAGGCATAAAGGGAGTCACAACAGGAATACATAGCTGGAATCATGACAGGGATAACAAGAGTCATAACAGGCATCACTCGATATCTCCTAAACTAATATAAAACCGATAAAAACCGATAAAACCGAGTAAAACCGATTACGAGTAAAACCAATCGTAAACACTTAGGTTAGGCTCCATGAGACTAGTACATCGAAGGAATAATCCAAACAAGGAAACCCTCATCTATATACCTTTATCTCATGTCACCGTAATCCAAGCGCATACAATCCGAGTTACAAAACAACACAACAGATTCACTTAGCTTATTATTATTATTATTGGGGCCGCCTAAGTTCCAAGCTTCAGTATGTGTCCCATCCCACATACTTTCACTCACAACTTATATAGCCAGTTATTTGGAAACTGATAAAGTTCGATGAATCATGTTTCGGATGGGTCCCGTACATGCCCGGGACAACGGTTCAGGAGTATCCGGTGCTGAGCCGGAACGTACCGCTAGGTACCGGGACTTATGGTCGCCCGAACAGGAATAGAGTATCGCAGATCCCATAGAAATAGGCCTAGGGCGTGTGCATACCCGGCAGGAATAATCAGGAGTAGGAGTGCCAGCACACCCCACGGAATCCCTGGTGGCCGCCAGGAGATCCCCAAGTATTTGGCCACGCGCGGCTCGATAAGACCACCATAAACATGATTAATCAGGGCCCATCAGTTTCCCCCAAACTAGGTGCAAGTTGTATTATTATAATTTATCAAGCAAGTGTCAATTCACGGGAATAACAGGAGCAGGACATGATCAGGAGTTCAGGAATACAGGTCACTGTATAGAATTCAGGATAACAGGTCAGGTACAGGCAGGAGATGGCCCTACAGATTCAAGAGGTGGCCCCCACAGATTCAAGAGGTGGCCCCCACCATATGTGTGATGTGGCACTTTGTTCCATGTGGCACTTTGTTCTGAGGGGAATGGATTCTAGAGGTGGCCCCCACGGATTCAAGAGGTGGCCCCCACCACGTGTGTGATGTGGCACTTTGTTCCGTGTGGCACTTAGTTCCATTCAGGATTAACCGGGAACAGGTGGTATAACATGAGTCAGTGAACTGGTATCGGGTATCGCATATAGCATGGCAAGTGGTAAAGTAGTTGCGGAGCTAAGCAAGCTGGAAGCATGGACAGCATTCAGTGTTTAACACTAAAGCGCTTAGCGAGGTTACCGGGACGACTCGGCTAAACTGCGAGTGGAAAGTCCGGCAGCATCTCGCCTAGACGAGTCTAGTGTTAAAGCGCTGAGCGCTAAGCGTGCCTACCAGGCGGAGCAAGAAGACCTGCTGGTCTAAGCGCACTCCTCTTATGAGGAAGTGGGCGGAAGCCCGGAGGCTAAAGTACGCTCGGGGTTTAGGAGCACTCTTAGTAGCTACCACGAAACCAATAAGGGTGCGGCTTTAAGCCATTGGGTAGCCAGCCTAGGAGTGAGCATAACCCGGAGGCGGTACAAGAGTACCTGCAATGTTAGTACCACACAAACAAGAATAATACATGTCCAGACATTGGCACTCGGCCATACACAGATACAGGGACTCAGCCCAATACATGATACATGAAACAGGAATAAAATACATGTCGACCCGACGAAGCGGGGAAACCCAAATGGAGGCGAGAGCGAGAACACTCGCATAACAATAATAAATAGTAAGGCAAGAGGATAGCGAGATCACTCGCCTAAATCACCGGAAAGCCGAAAGTCTGGAATCCATGGAACTCGCGCACGCGCCATAAAATAATATATATTTAGGAGGAGAGAGAAAGTGAAGAGGAGAGAGAAAGAGTGAGAAACCTAGAGAGAGAAAGAGACACAGGGAGACGCGGGTTTAGAAAGTGAGACGCGGGGGTCGCAGACGCGGAAGTCGCGTCGCAGGAATAGCAGATGCGGCGATCACAGACGCGGGAGTCGCGTTGCGGGAATAGCAGACGCGGGAATCACAGACGCGGGAGTCGCGTCGCGAAGATACCACAAACGCGGGGTTCGAGACCCGCGTTCAAATCAGGACGCGAGGAGAACGCAGACGCGGTCGTTGGGTCCGCGTCGCGTTAGCACGAGGGGATCACAGACGCGGTTATTAGCCCCGCGTCGTGACGAAATAGTAACGCGAAGGCCGCGTTAGAAAGAGGTCGCCCGCACGCGGGGGTGAGATCCGCGTCGGCAAATCACCGAGAGAGAGACATGGAGATAAGGAGAGAGAGAGAGAGAGGACAGGAGAGAGAGAGATCCAAGGGAGAGAGAGACTCAGGAGAGAGAGTGAGAGAGTCAAGAGAGAGAGAGAGAGAGAGAGAGATCCAGGGGAGTAAACAAGAGAAGGGGGCTGCTGCCCCCCTCTGGATCCCACGCACAGCGCCCCCCTTGGGGGCGCCCGGCCTGGCCGCCGGCCACCGGCAGAAGAGGAGGGGGCGGCTGCCCCCTCAACAGAGCACAGGAGGGGGCTGTTGCCCCCCTCCAGCAAGGAAAGAGGGGGGCTGTTGCCCCCCTCAACAGAGAGAAAAAGAGAGGGGGTTTGCCCCCCTCTCCGGCCAAGCACAGGGGCCCAGGTGGCGGCGCCTGGCTGCCCGCGGCCGCCGGCCTCCGCCGGCGGCGCCCAAAACCAGGGGTGGCTCCGGCCACCCCAAAGAGAAGAGGGGAAGGAGGAGATGGGTTTGATGATTTTGAGGAGGAGTGAGATGGAGGTGGTGGTTGGTGATGGTGGTGAGGAGGCTCGGCCATCGGAGATGGGGTCCTCGCCGGCGACTTGGCCGGAGCGCCGGCGGTGAGGGGGAATCGGCTGGGCTGGCCTCTCTTGGAGGAGGAGAAGAAGAAGAAGAAGAGAATGAAGGAAAAGAAAGGAAAAAGAAAAGAAAAAGAGAAAGAAAGGAGAGAGAGTGTGATGGTGATGGGGATGTGATGGGGAGGTGACCGGGCCCACGTGGAGGGGAGTGGGCTGCGGTTGGTGGGAGAAAAGAAAGGAAAGAAAGAAAGAAAAGAAAGATTGGAAAAAAAATAATAATATTATAATATGGCCGCGAAAATCGACAATTCCAGAATCCTTCCGAAAAATCCTCAAAAATAGCAAATATTATTCTAAGATGTTTGGTGAAATCGGATTCGAAAAATATAAAGTAGTTTTCAAAATAAAAATCCTGGAATCTTCCGGCGATACCGGTCGATACCGACACCGGTGGAATTTTCATAAATTCATAAAATCCTTAGGAAAAGTATTTAGATAGGAAATGTGATTTTAAGAAATAATGTCTAAAGGCACTTCTAGTAATTCCAATCCGTTTGTAAACTAAAAATCCAGGAATCGGTCAGCGGCACTGGTCGACACCGATTTTGAAGATTTTCAACTTAATTCAGGAAAATTCCAGAAAATCATATAAAATCCAGAATATTGGAAAACGATGTTTAAAACTGAAATCGGTCAAATCGGAATACCAGAATGTCAAAACCGAGCAATACTCTGGGATCGGGCCTTCGGTTCAAACTAAGGTTGACTCCGAATCCACGAATCCAAATCCAATACAAAACTATCATATAAAGAATTCATAATACAAAACAAATACAAGAAGTAAATCGAAAAATACGATCGAAAAATCTGAATACGCAACTAAGTACGTATTCCGGGAGCGGGGTGTTACATTCCATCCACCTTACAAAAAATTGCGTCCTCGCAATTTCGATAAGGGGTAAAATGAACACAAAGGGGACAAGGGTGGAATTATACCAATCAAGTTACTAGTTTATCCATATCTTAAGTTGGTATAAAGGCTTCGAAAAACCAAAACAGGGGAAGGATGGAAAAGATTAGGAATCAAAGGAAGAATGATCAAGAAAGAATAGATAACTCTGCACTTGTAGTTGGAATGTATAACCAGGACTCATGCATTCCAGCTGCAAATTTCTTTACCATTAATTTGCCGTCTGGACGTACTGAGGATGTAGAGCCTAAGCTCTGATACCACCCTGTAACGCCCCGATCCTGGCGGATACGGAGACATTACTGCAACGTATATACGCAAGTCAGAAGTACCTTCACGTATATACGCTAAGCATCAGTACAGGCAAGAATCAGAGTACGGAAGCAAGTGGTGCATTATACATTCCAACATATGAGTACAATTACAAAGTTATCACCAGAGGTGATCCAATATTACATAAATATTACATCACCAGAATGGCGCAATTGCGAGAATACAAGGGATGTACAGGAGTAAACGGTAAAAAGGGCACTCACGAGTTTACTAAAGGAAAACTCGAGAGGCACACAGGGGGCCTGGAAGAATAGAGCTCAGGACGGTCTGCTGGAGATCCATGCTACCGCTGCGCCACTCTGATCAGCAACTGGGGGAATCCACATGCTCCAAGCTCCATAACCTGGACATGAGGATCCAGGGGAGTCAGATGAAACTCCCCAGGCGAGTGGTGAAGCAAAAGCCAAATGGCGAGCAAGGATAAGCACATGTGTATCGATAAAACCGAACCATAATCATGTATTGAAAACTGTGCCGTGAACAAGAGCATGTATAAGCAGGTGTGAGCAGGTATAGCATGATAATCATAAAACTAGGATTCTGTTATAGAACCCGATGAAAGCATTTGTGGCAAATCACACAACGGTCATAACAAGAGTGCATGGCAGGCATAAAGGGAGTCACAACAGGAATACATAGCTGGAATCATGACAGGGATAACAAGAGTCATAACAGGCATCACTCGATATCTCCTAAACTAATATAAAACCGATAAAAACCGATAAAACCGAGTAAAACCGATTACGAGTAAAACCAATCGTAAACACTTAGGTTAGGCTCCATGAGACTAGTACATCGAAGGAATAATCCAAACAAGGAAACCCTCATCTATATACCTTTATCTCATGTCACCGTAATCCAAGCGCATACAATCCGAGTTACAAAACAACACAACAGATTCACTTAGCTTATTATTATTATTATTGGGGCCGCCTAAGTTCCAAGCTTCAGTATGTGTCCCATCCCACATACTTTCACTCACAACTTATATAGCCAGTTATTTGGAAACTGATAAAGTTCGATGAATCATGTTTCGGATGGGTCCCGTACATGCCCGGGACAACGGTTCAGGAGTATCCGGTGCTGAGCCGGAACGTACCGCTAGGTACCGGGACTTATGGTCGCCCGAACAGGAATAGAGTATCGCAGATCCCATAGAAATAGGCCTAGGGCGTGTGCATACCCGGCAGGAATAATCAGGAGTAGGAGTGCCAGCACACCCCACGGAATCCCTGGTGGCCGCCAGGAGATCCCCAAGTATTTGGCCACGCGCGGCTCGATAAGACCACCATAAACATGATTAATCAGGGCCCATCAGTTTCCCCCAAACTAGGTGCAAGTTGTATTATTATAATTTATCAAGCAAGTGTCAATTCACGGGAATAACAGGAGCAGGACATGATCAGGAGTTCAGGAGTACAGGTCACTGTATAGAATTCAGGATAACAGGTCAGGTACAGGCAGGAGATGGCCCTACAGATTCAAGAGGTGGCCCCCACAGATTCAAGAGGTGGCCCCCACCATATGTGTGATGTGGCACTTTGTTCCATGTGGCACTTTGTTCTGAGGGGAATGGATTCTAGAGGTGGCCCCCACGGATTCAAGAGGTGGCCCCCACCACGTGTGTGATGTGGCACTTTGTTCCGTGTGGCACTTAGTTCCATTCAGGATTAACCGGGAACAGGTGGTATAACATGAGTCAGTGAACTGGTATCGGGTATCGCATATAGCATGGCAAGTGGTAAAGTAGTTGCGGAGCTAAGCAAGCTGGAAGCATGGACAGCATTCAGTGTTTAACACTAAAGCGCTTAGCGAGGTTACCGGGACGACTCGGCTAAACTGCGAGTGGAAAGTCCGGCAGCATCTCGCCTAGACGAGTCTAGTGTTAAAGCGCTGAGCGCTAAGCGTGCCTACCAGGCGGAGCAAGAAGACCTGCTGGTCTAAGCGCACTCCTCTTATGAGGAAGTGGGCGGAAGCCCGGAGGCTAAAGTACGCTCGGGTTTAGGAGCACTCTTAGTAGCTACCACGAAACCAATAAGGGTGCGGCTTTAAGCCATTGGGTAGCCAGCCTAGGAGTGAGCATAACCCGGAGGCGGTACAAGAGTACCTGCAATGTTAGTACCACACAAACAAGAATAATACATGTCCAGACATTGGCACTCGGCCATACACAGATACAGGGACTCAGCCCAATACATGATACATGAAACAGGGAATAAAATACATGTCGACCCGACGAAGCGGGGAAACCCAAATGGAGGCGAGAGCGAGAACACTCGCATAACCAATAAAATAGTAAGGCAAGAGGATAGCGAGATCACTCGCCTAAATCACCGGAAAGCCGAAAGTCTGGAATCCATGGAACTCGCGCACGCGCCATAAAATAATATATATTTAGGAGGAGAGAGAAAGTGAAGAGGAGAGAGAAAGAGTGAGAAACCTAGAGAGAGAAAGAGACACAGGGAGACGCGGGTTTAGAAAGTGAGACGCGGGGGTCGCAGACGCGGAAGTCGCGTCGCAGGAATAGCAGACGCGGCGATCACAGACGCGGGAGTCGCGTTGCGGGAATAGCAGACGCGGGAATCACAGACGCGGGAGTCGCGTCGCGAAGATACCACAAACGCGGGGTTCGAGACCCGCGTTCAAATCAGGACGCGAGGAGAACGCAGACGCGGTCGTTGGGTCCGCGTCGCGTTAGCACGAGGGGATCACAGACGCGGTTATTAGCCCCGCGTCGTGACGAAATAGTAACGCGAAGGCCGCGTTAGAAAGAGGTCGCCCGCACGCGGGGGTGAGATCCGCGTCGGCAAATCACCGAGAGAGAGACATGGAGATAAGGAGAGAGAGAGAGAGAGAGGACAGGAGAGAGAGAGATCCAAGGGAGAGAGAGACTCAGGAGAGAGAGTGAGAGAGTCCAAGAGAAGAGAGAGAGAGAGAGAGAGAGATCCAGGGGAGTAAACAAGAGAAGGGGGCTGCTGCCCCCCTCTGGATCCCACGCACAGCGCCCCCCTTGGGGGCGCCCGGCCTGGCCGCCGGCCACTGGCAGAAGAGGAGGGGGCGGCTGCCCCCTCAACAGAGCACAGGAGGGGGCTGTTGCCCCCCTCCAGCAAGGAAAGAGGGGGGCTGTTGCCCCCCTCAACAGAGAGAAAAAGAGAGGGGGTTTGCCCCCTCTCCGGCCAAGCACAGGGGCCCAGGTGGCGGCGCCTGGCTGCCCGCGGCGCCGGCCTCCGCCGGCGGCGCCCAAAACCAGGGGTGGCTCCGGCCACCCCAAAGAGAAGAGGGGAAGGAGGAGATGGGTTTGATGATTTTGAGGAGGAGTGAGATGGAGGTGGTGGTGGTGATGGTGGTGAGGAGGCTCGGCCATCGGAGATGGGGTCCTCGCCGGCGACTTGGCCGGAGCGCCGGCGGTGAGGGGGAATCGGCTGGGCTGGCCTCTCTTGGAGGAGGAGAAGAAGAAGAAGAAGAGAATGAAGGAAAGAAAGGAAAAGAAAAGAAAAAGAGAAAGAAAGGAGAGAGAGTGTGATGGTGATGGGGATGTGATGGGAGGTGACGGGCCCACGTGGAGGGGAGTGGGCTGCGGGTTGGTGGGAGAAAAGAAAGAAAGAAAGAAAGAAAAGAAAGATTGGGAAAAAAATAATAATATTATAATATGGCCGCGAAAATCGACAATTCCAGAATCCTTCCAAAAAATCCTCAAAAATAGCAAATATTATTCTAAGATGTTTGGTGAAATCGGATTCGAAAAATATAAAGTAGTTTTCAAAATAAAAATCCTGGAATCTTCCGGCGATACGGTCGATACGACACCGGTGGAATTTTCATAAATTCATAAAATCCTTAGGAAAAGTATTTAGATAGGAAATGTGATTTAAGAAATAATGTCTAAAGGCACTTCTAGTAATTCCAATCCGTTTGTAAACTAAAAATCCAGGAATCGGTCAGCGGCACTGGTCGACACCGATTTTGAAGATTTTCAACTTAATTCAGGAAAATTCCAGAAAATCATATAAAATCCAGAATATTGGAAAACGATGTTTAAAACTGAAATCGGTCAAATCGGAATATCAGAATGTCAAAACCGAGCAATACTCTGGGATCGGGCCTTCGGTTCAAACTAAGGTTGACTCCGAATCCACGAATCCAAATCCAATACAAAACTATCATATAAAGAATTCATAATACAAACAAATACAAGAAGTAAATCGAAAAATACGATCGAAAAATCTGAATACGCAACTAAGTACGTATTCCGGGAGCGGGGTGTTACAGATCACATATATGTATGAATAGATATAATTAAAATTTGAAAGCATTCATACAATCAAAAATGAATATACACTTGTAAAACAAGCACACAACTATCATATATATGTATGAAGAGATTATATCAATAGAGATGGATACATACATATAAAGAAAGCAAAATATGAGTATATACCAAAAAGGTTCATATTGATACCAATTGCAAATAACCAATGATACCAATAGAGAATAGGCTTAGGTGTATATGTCATATAATCTAACACATGAAGAATTCGAACTAGTTATCAAGGAATAAATCAAAAGGTTTTTCATGGAATATGCATAAAATCACAAGGCACTAAAACACTCTAATCCATAAAGTCCATTTAATGTTTTCAAGAGATGTGAGTGTACTAATGTTATGTGAAGCATGGCATCATGAAAATTACAATAAAACTCAATATTCCTTTAAATTTTGAATTATCATAACTTTTAAACCTTGAAAATCATAAAAAAAATTTTATTAAAAAAAATGTTTCATAATATATATGTTTTGTCAATACAAGAAGCATACATACATATCTCTAACACAATTGAGTCCATATATATAGATTTGCATGAAAGGCAAATGACTCAAGAGGTATCCATGTATATCTTAATGTTTTGGCAAAATAACCATATACATGAAATGAAATCACATGATCATAACATAAATCCGAATGGGAATACAAGTTTAAGAATGTAATGATCATCAACATAAGGCTATACTAGTACATCTAATAGGCACAAATAAGCATTCAACCCAATCATATATAGATTTATTTGTGGTCCATAAGGTGTACAAGTATAAATCCAAGTGTTGACAAATACTAACATCTAAACTAATATTCAATACAATGAAGCATCAAAATTTGAAATCACAAAAGAATTTATCTATAAAAATAGGATCATGTGCATCAATTGAAGAATAGATAACTAGTTTAAATGGATTTTTGACAAACTAGTTAAAGATCCTTCATAAATATGAAATCATATGTATTTCATGAATAATACTAAATACATAAAAGTTCAAGCACTCATATTCCATAAAGCTCCAAATTATATCTTTTCTTGAAGATCGAGTGTTCAAAGGTTATGTAAGTAGTATCTACATGAAATTAGTTATTGAAGCTCAAATCAAATATGACTAATCAAAATTTTTATCAATCAACACATAAAAATCATTTTATCAAAACAAATCATCTTAAAAATAATCTACATGGTATATGTATGAATTATACAAATCTAGCAATATGCATACATATCCAAATATTAAAAGAGTCTATTAAATGTTTGCATGAAGGCAGAGACTCACGGGTATACATGTATATTTATTAGATTTGAATTAAACACCCATATACATGAAGTAAATCACTAAAATAGGTAAAACATGTATAAAAGAGAATCATCAAAACTAGTCTTATACATATGCATAAAGTGGATACAAATGAGCATGAAGTTCAATCATATATATGAGTCAATTGTATTTCACTATACATCTATGTATGAATACAAGTTTTGAAATATTCTACATCTAAGCATGTAAATACCACATGAAGCACCAATCAAATAAAATCATGAACATGCTATGAGAGTACATATGTAAAAGCATGTACATAAAAGGTAGGAGTTTAGAAATTATTACCAACTCCAAAGCTCCTAGCATGGTGGTTGATCCACCAAAATTCCTTGATAGCAATGCATCCCAATGTTTGTCCATCATGTCCATTGCATTGGCTACCAAGGCACCAATCCTCTCACGTCTTGTGAGAGCCCTCACCTACATCACAATCAAAAGGTGGGGGTTTGGTACCCATGTTTCTTGGGTCCTTTGGGGTTAGCATGTTGTAAGGAACCCAAAATCTATTATACTTAGCAAAATATAAGTATGGTTTCTTATCAAACAATATTTTGCTAGATGGCCTTTGCGGCCACAATGTGTACAAATGTACACCTTAGCATGATGCTTATGAGTGTGATTGTGATCGTGATGTGCACCATAAGCATGAGCATGATGAGTATGTGCATGAGCATGGGGAACTTGTTTCTTTTGAAACAAAGATTCCAACTTAGAATGATTAAATGCACAAGAGTTCAAAGTTGAACTCAAATTATTCATTTTATTTTTCAAGTTCTTAATCTCATTAGTGGTAGCATGAAAGGCATGATGAGATGAAGAATCATTTTTCTTTTTCTTCTTAGCAACAAAATCTTTTTCTTTCAACAAATTTTCTTTTCAAAGTAATATTTTTGCAAAATATTCTTTTTGTTTTTCCACCAAGTCAATCTTTTCTTTCAAAGTATTGTTTCCTTCACACAAAATACTCAATTTAGAAAATAAGGAAACATTCTCATTTTTCAAATCTTCCTTTCTTTTTCTAAACATGCAAGTTTATTTTCAAGGAATCATTTTCTACATGCATGCAATCAATGTTCTTTTTCAAAATCTTGTTATCTTTTTCTAAGCATGCAATGTTATCTCTAAAAGAGTCTTGTTCTATATGCATGCAAGCAAGTTCCTTTTTCAAATTTTATTATTCTTTTTAATCATGTCATATTTTTCAAGTATAAGATGACAAAAGGTAGCAAGCTCATCATATGACATGTCTACATCCTCATCATCGGATTCGGTGTTTACCTCAAGGGGGTTATCCCCTTGGACCATATAGCACTTGTTGGAGGTGTCGCTTCCACATCCGAATCGCTCCCCGCATAGTATAGATCCTTTTCGCCAAGGGAGGTGATGATGTTCCAAGCTACAAAAGCCGAATCAACGTTAGAAACCCTAGATAAATAATCATCATTTAGGGTACATTTAAGAGCATGAAGGGCTTTTGCATTAGCCTCAATATTCTTACCATCTATACAATATGCATTATTAGTAGTGGCAAGATATACACTAAGGCCAAGTCCTTTGAGGAACAAAGACATCTAACCTTCCAAATTTGGATGTTAAGAATGTCAAAGGTGGGTGGTGACATGAAGTCCATAGTGTGTGTACAAATCTTGTGATTAGCCTAAAAGAGGATCTTTAACTCTTAGGTTGTTAGACCCAATATCAAGAGCACTAGCTCTGATACCAATTGTAAGATCACCTAGAGGGGGGGTGAATAGGTGATGGCTAATCTAATGGTCACTTGTGAACAAATAATGCGGAATTAAAACTAAGTTGACCAAATAAAACTTCTTTTAATTGAACACTTATGTATAACACAAGAGTGTTGCCGAATTCCCCTTGCGAGGCTCGGACAAGCTCCTCTAGATTCCCTTGAATGGTTGAGGTGCCGCGTTGGCTCTCTTGTTGAATACTAGTGTTAACAAGCAATCCCAAGCAAGTATGTATATCAATTATGAGCACAAGGGAATATATCATGCATATATAAGATGAACACAATAAATTGAATGCAAGATATAAAATAGAGACAAAAAAGAGAAAGAGAGCAAGAGATAGCAATCGCAAACACAAGGGTATGTTTCGAGGTTCGAGCACACTTGCTCTACATTCCCGCCTTCGACACACGAAGGATTTCCACTATGCAAGATCCCACCGGATCTCTCCTCGGTGCCGCAACACCTACAAGCCCTCGGACTCCCAAGTCCCGTACACACGCAAGTCCACCGACTCGCCGAGGCCGTACCTCTACCAAAGAGTTCACAACCGAACTCCACACCACAACGAGCACACTTGCCCGTCTCCTCAAAGTAACAAGAAAAATCTCTTTGATGATCACAACACTTGATCACCTAAAGAGCACTCTCACTACAACACAGCTATAGGAATATCTAGCAATGGATAGCTCAAGTGTGGTGTGAGAAAATCAAGGAAAGAAAGCTATGGAGGAAAACTCAAGAATCACTTTAACACTTTCTTGATAAAAACTCTTCCTTTTGATTGGAAGTATTTGCACTTAAATCTTGTGGAGAAACTCTTCTAAAAGTATCAGAAAAACTGCTCAAGAAATCTCCAAAATCTTAACCTCAAAACAGTTGACAAGACCCCCTTTTATAGGCTGCCAGAAATAGAGCCGTTGGGGTTCTGTCAGTGCTGTCGGTCGACGGCCGCGCCGGTCGACCGGCCAACGGTCATATTTCTGACCGTTGAAGCCACGGTCGACCGGCTCGGTCGACCGATAACCTGGAATGAACTGTCGGTCGACTATCGGTCGACTGGACATTTCCAGAGAGCAAACTCTCTTGGTCGGTCGACCGACCCGGTCGACCGGCCACTGTGCTGACAACGTGCACAGGCTGTGCACATCGGTCGAACGGTCCGTCGACCGACATGGCCTGTCAGCCAGTCTCCAGGTCTGAAAACAGGATTTAAAATCTTTTTATAAAATCCTAAAAATACATAGAAATTCTACAAAAATAGTTTTACCAAATATACTTGAAAGAACAAACATGCTTGCACAAATCAAGACATGTTATAGATGTTTTGGTCTATTTTTGTAACTTGGAATATTAGCTCAATAACCAAAAGTATTTTTCCAAAACATGTTTTTCCAAAACTTGTTTTTCTAAATCTTTATCAAATACAAAAAACAAGATATTTGAACTTATAAAGCATAGTGTGTATGGATATGATCCACTACACAATCATAATAAATATCTATGTTTTGATCATAAAGCTCTAAACTTGGTTATGGTTTGAAAAGATATATATATGATAGAAATACCAAAACCCAAAGTTTTTATATTTTGTCTCAAAGAAAATCTTTTACTAATAAAAATTCTTTTCTAAAAAGAAATCTTTTATGAAATCAATTAAATCAAGAGTTCTATCAAGAGTGTGTGTGTGTGATATAACTTGAGCAATCCACCAACTATCTATCCTTTACATTTTTACTAAAACAAAAATACAAATTCTATACCTAGACCCAAGTCTTCAACTTCTTGAAGTGTGACGCCCCGATCCCGCGGGTACGGAGACGTCACTGCAACGTACATACGCAGGTCAGAAATACCCTTACGTATATACGCTAAGCATCAGTACAGACAAGAATCAGAGTACGACAAAGCGTAGCGTCCTTTCATATGCCAACATAAGAAGTACAAGGTACAAGGTTATCACAGAATGTGACATATATTTACATATCGCATGCATCATATATCACAGCCAAACTCAAAAGTACGATTTACAATATAATTACAATATGCTCACGAGTTGAAAGGGGATCCCGCGAGCTCAAAAGGAAGGTCAGGTACAACAGAAACCGAGACTAAACAACTTGCTCGGCAAGGAAAGCTTGATCATCCACTGAAGGCTCCACCTCAATCCAAGGTTCGGAACCTGAACATACAAATTCAAGGGAGTCAGGACCTCCCAACAAGTGATCATGTTACAGCCGAGTGGCATAAGAATAAGAATATGAGAGTTGGTACAATATCAAGAATAATCAGCCAGTAAGTAAAAGAAGTGCAAAATGTTAAAAATGAAAGGGGATTATATAAGCTTAAGCTACGGCCTCATGAGACTAGTACCTCGAGGAGTAATCCAAAAAGGAAACCCTCATCTATATACCTTTGTCTCGTGTCACCGTAATCCAAGCGTATACAACACCCACAAATAGCGTCTTATTATTGTTATTATTATTATACTCGTCTTACCCTGATATCTAGCTATGTGAACTAGCGTCCCAGCACACATAGATCCATATCCGAGTAAGGCAAGGTTGTTATTGGAAACCAGCGGGGGTATCAACGAACTATGTTTACAGTGGGTCCCGTGCATACCCGGGACCACGGCCCAGGATGTTCCGTTGCTTGGTGGACGGAACCTGCCGCAAGGCTATCAGGAGGGACTTATTGTATGCCCTTATCATGATTCAGGAGGAGGGAGCCAGCACTCCCCTCGGTCGCCTGGAGGCCCACAGGTCAGACGGAAATTTAGTTGCACAACATACCTAATACCACTGTAAACACGAACACATATTGATAGCCGCATGTTTCCCCCCGACCCAATGTAAGTTGTCTCATTTTATGAATATTAGACAATTATCAAATTTCGGGAATGAGCAGGAACATGTCAGGAATACAGGTATATCAGGAGTACTGGTTCGTACTATCATGTAATCAAGTTGGTAAATCATGAAGTCCGGTTATCATTCCCGTTACAATGATAATTATAGGAGTCAGGTGTATCATGCCTTGTGTTAATAGATAGCATGATAAGAGGTGATATTCATCAAGTAACATGTCTTGCAAATAGCAATATAATAAATGACCCAAAGATAATGTTCATAATCAAAGAAGTAATTAACCATAACAATTAATCAAGATTAGTCGACTAGGGAGAGAAATTAGTCGACTAGGGAGAGAAATTAGTCGACTTAGAGAAGGAGTTAGTCGACTATAGTAAAGGGTCAAATCGACTTAAGAAGGCTGCGTTTGGTTGGGTCGCGTCTCAAAAGTGGCGCGTTTCAAGAAAGTGGTGCGTTTCAAGAAAGTGGTGCGTTTCAGGAAAGTGGGCAGACGCAGAAAAGTGGGCAGACGCGGGAAAGAAGGCAGACGCAGAAAAGTGGGCAGACGCGGGAAAGAAGGCAGACGCAGAAAAGTGGGCAGACGCGGAAAGAAGGCAGACGCAGAAAAGTGGGCAGACGCGGGAAAGAAGGCAGACGCAGAAAAGTGGGCAGACGCGGGAAAGAAGGCAGACGCAGAAAAGTGGGCAGACGCGGGAAAGAAGGCAGACGCAGAAAAGTGGGCAGACGCGGGAAAGAAGGCAGACGCAGAAAAGTGGGCAGACGCGGGAAAGAAGGCAGACAGAGAACAAAACTGACTTTTGAAGGTTGAGTTTGTTAACAAATATGAAATAATATCCAAGTCTTGGCGAGTAGAATTACTCGCCTAAAGTGCGTCCGACGCAGAGAAACTCAGTCCCAATCCAAAGGAGGGTACTGGTCCTCACAAGTTGATGGAGAGGGGTTGTGGTTGCTTGGAGAGGATGGAGGTGCAAGTCTAGTTCACCATGCAAAAACGGGATCTTGCAAACGTTGTTGCGGGGACGAAACTATAGTCCGTCGGAAAGAGGTTGTCGAGGAGGTGAAGGTGGTATGCTTGGTGGTGGCTATGGTGGTGTAGGTGGTGGTGGAAATGGTGGTGAAGCTTTTTGGTGAAGATGGGTTCTTTGAAGTCTCTTGGTGAAAGAGGTTGAAGGAGATGGGTTTGTGGTTGAAAATGAAGGAGGAGTATGATGTAGAAGGATTTGTGGTGGAGAAAATGGCTTTGGTGGGTGGTGGTGATGGCCGGCCAAGGAGCTTGGTGGTGGTGAGCTTGCTGTTGGAGCTTGCAGGAAACAAAGGAAATGAAGAAAATGAAGGAGAGAGATGATAGAAGTTATATATATATTTAGAAGGGGAAAATATTATAATAATGAGCCATCATTACTTTCCCTCCAATGAGTGCAGCGTTCACAATGTCCCAAGGCTGCGTTTAGGCAAATATAGAGCCAAACGCGGGAGCTTCAAGGCTGCGTCCAGAGAAAAACGCAAGGAAGCTGCGTTTCAAAGGAAAAGGACAGAGCATGGGGGATTTAACTTGAGTTGAATTAGCCCATACGCATTTAATGCAGCATGGAGAGGGTGGCTGCATTAAATGATGAACCTGGCTGGCTAAGATCGTGTTTGAGGAAGAGAGAGAAAAAATATGGAAAGAGAGAGAAGTGGAAAACTTGGATAAGTTCTCGGTATCTGGGAAAATACCGAAAACTCCAGGAATGTCTAAAAATTGAAGTATCTCGGAATGCTATCCAAAAATTCACAAAAATCATAAATATTATAAAACGATTTATGGTGAAATCGGTTTTCAGAAATTCAATCCCATTTTCAAAATAAAAATCCTGGAGTCTACTATGAACGGTGTCTACACCGGGTAGGCTGGATTTTTGATAAAATCCGAAAATTCCCAGAAAATGCCCGAAGAAAGAAAACATAATTCTAAGAAGGAATGTGAAAGCGGAATCCGGAAATTTGATTCCAATAGCAAATTAAAATTCCTGGAATCAACCAGTGATACTGGCCGACACCGGTTTTGAAGATTTACAATTTAATTCCGAAAAATTCCAGAAAATCATGAAAAATCTAGAATATTAAAAAATAATATTTGAAACTAAAATTAGTCAAATCTGAATACCAAACAGATCAAATCATGCAGTACTGCTATATGAGTAAGTATTTAAATAGCAGAAAATAAAATAAAATAATAAAAATAAAATACACCAAAAATCAGGATACGTAACTGTGTACGTATACCGAGGATGGGGTGTTACATGAAGTCTTCCCTTGAAGGCTTCTCATCTTCTTGACTTGGTCCAAGCTTGATCCAAAAGCTCCTTGGATCACATCATGCAAGCTCCAAATCTTGTTCTTTTATCCTTTGTTGAGCTATGCAACTACTAAGATCTTGATCTCAAATCTGTCACTAATTAGCACAAGATCATTAGTAAATATAACTTCATGAGTTGATCATCATCAAAACTAGGGCGATAGGCCTTTGGGCCAACATTCTCCACCGCAAATACGGCATCTGCAGACCCTTTGGCTGGCCATCGCCAACACAGTATGTGCATCTTTGATCCATCATTTTGTAACTTGATCCCCCACCACTGAAGTCGTGGTGTGTCCCCCCCACCGCAGTTGCGAAATAAAATATGACCACCTCCGGCTGGTCACCCTGCTCAAATCCAGCTATCCTCGATCGGACACCCCGATTAATCTGGCCATCTCGAGGCAGGAACCACCCCATACTCTCATCGGTCTTTAATTGGATCTTAGAACTTCTGCAAAAAGAACCTACTCTCGTTGGCCCTTACCCGCATCAAGAAATTGTCGCTTCATCGTCCTCACTAATATCCTAAAAGTCACCTTCCACTACCATTCTGAAGCTCCTCACCGTCAGGGAGGAGGCGATCATGCCCCACGCCAATGAGAAAGAGTAGGTGGTTAGATCCAGCCGGATCTGAAGTCTCTTAGCTATATCCGGCCCCCCCTTGGCTGCTCAACGCTGGATCCAGTCTTCCTTCAGCCAGCCACTACCGAGTAGCTCAGAAAATTCAAAAGAAAAAAAGAAAAAGAGAGAGAGAGAGAGAGAGAGAGAGAGAGAGATCCTTTGGATATAGTGAGAGATTTTGGTGGGGGCAGGAGGAAAGCAAGTGGGAGGTGAGGAAAGCAAGTGGGAGGTGGCCTCCTCCTCCCCTAGATCTTAAATTTATTTGGGGTTTGCTTGCTGGAGGAGAGGGAGGGAGGCGGAGAGTGACATGTTGTGTTCTTGTTGTGGGTCTGTTTGGTTGTCGTAACTGGTCGTAATTCGTAGTTGTAATTGGTAAAGTCTTTTACAATTGTAAATGAGTTACATGTATGTAAATTTTACGGTGTTTGGTTGGTAATATAAAATTGTAAAGTGGGAAAGTGTATTGTACTTTACGGTGTTTGGTTGTCGTAATGTATAAGTCGTAAGTGAAAAACTTGACCACAAAATTAACTATTTGGTGATTTTAAAAGTTTTAATACTGCAAATAAATATTAAAAAAGTTAAATATTAAAAATTTTAATATTAATATAAAAAAATATTCCAAATTTGTATGACCACAAAATTAACTGTAACTGGGCTGTAAGTGAGTGGTAACTGGGTTGCAAGTGAGTGTTAGTTGAGTTACGTAAGTCTTTTACGAATTACGGTCCAAACAAACGCCGTAGTTGTAACTGGGTAGTAAGTCATTTACGAATTACGGAGTTTTACGTGAAACAAACGGCCCCTATAGTGGATAAATTGGACTTCATAGACTTGGTTACCTTGTTTTCTTTTTCTTTTCTATTGAAAAAAGGGTAGTTTAGTGGCATCATAGGAATAATGCCTTGAGTTTTGGACTATTATCGGAAAATTTTAAAATCTTTGTTTGATGAGTTTGAGACTAGTTATTGTTGGAGTCTTACTTTATGAATCATTGAATCATTGTGGCGAACTTTAGTCTTAGAGGCTGTTTATTTACCTCAACAGTGGGCGGAAAACTGCGTTTTTGCCGCTGATAATGTAAACTCCACCTCATTTTCTTCCCCCTCTGAGCTATTTGTTTGCTCTGAAAACTGATGAGGTGAGGCCCAACTCTAACTCAGTAAATTGCATGAACAGTAAAATGTCAAAGTTCAGAACGTTTTGCTTTGAAAATGCCTGAAATCTAACATCGTGAGCCCAATCGCATTTTTCTTGAGTCTGCTTTCTAACAGTCAAACCAATCCTTAGTAAAATGTTTGGAGGATGCTTATAGGTTCTGCCTTTGCTGACCTATTTTGTTTGTAGTTGTTTCTTATTTATTTGGTTTATAGTGTGGAAATTGTAAAAAATTGTGAGCCCAAAAGCATAAGTTCAGTAGATTGGTATATGAAGATATCCACTTGTATTATTTTCCCTTCTTTTTGTCTCATAAACCACTGGTTTGGTCTTTTCCTCTTCTGTTTTCTTGATCTAACTGATTTTAAGTCTGGTCTTTTCATGATTCAACCCCCAGCTTACCATTGACCTAGGCTTAAGATAATGACTAAGCCACGTGAAATGGCCGTCTCTATCGCCAGTAGCTTTTTTATGTAGCCTGTTAATGTTAATGGGAGGGGGTAAAGACCATCCAGTGAAGGACTGGATGGCCCTTCGCGCGTACTGAGCCGTTTATCAAAATTGATGAACAATTCGATGCTTAGGGGAGAAAACAAAAAAATTAAATGAAAAACGCATTTTGTAGATCTCATAAAAAATGCGTTTTTTTATTTTCTCTCTCCTCGCATCGGGTCATCTATCAGCTTTAATGAATGGCACATCACGCGCGAAAGACCATCTCGAAGGATATAACCCAGCTCCCATGTTAATACAGTCGTGGAAATACAGAGATGGAAAGATGATTGTCAACTGTTTTGTGCTCCAAACATGAGGAATGGTGTCTGCACTCCTAGGGATAATTTCTTTCTTTCTTTTTTTAATTTATTTATTGAAGGAGCTTTAAGTTGTGATGCATGTCTTGAAAACCTTTGTAAAAATATAAAATAATTAGAGGCATCGTTAATTGTTAATAACTCTGAGGCTTAGGTATGAGTTTTGTTGTGTGTTAGATCTACAGTATATTTATATAGTTTCATGCAGCTCAACTATAATTAATAAGTTCTATTATTTTTTAGTTGTATTTTGTACTTCTAGCTTTAATTTTGCTTTGCTTGCCAGTGATGAACTCCTCCTTTTGAATATCCTCCTTTAAGATTTACCTTTGATCAGAGAAGTTGATTTAGGAAAACCAAACAAAATAGGCTTAGAAAAGATGCAAAGATGCGTGTTATGTGAATAGAGCAACTATAATACTTATGGTAGTATTCTTGTGATTCCTTTTGTTTTTCTTAACAGAAAAACATCTGTTTTGTCCTTGCAGGTGTCTTCTTATTAGGCCTGAGTCAGTTAAAACTCCAAGCTTTCCACGGTCTCAAGTTCGAATCCCGTCGCATACGGACATTTCATTCTCCGACATCGGTCACAGGGCTGGCTCTGAGTTTGCTCCCCAATGACCCTCAATTTGAACCCGACGTCGAAAAAAACCACGGTTCAAAAAGAAAAACGTGGTATGTTCACGCCTATTGATCTAAATATCACTGGTCTTTATAGTTGCATGCTCCATCAACTGCCTTAATTAAATATTGTTCCCCCCATATAATCAAATTAACTATGATCTAATACAATATTGAGTACGTGGTTCTTGGAATCTCAGACACACATCATCCACTTTATTAGACGAGCAAACATAACATGATGGTGTGAAGAACTACGAGATCTCACGATCATTAGTTGCAATATGAGTTAATAAATGAGTACTTCAATGGTGACCTTTTAATTGCATGGTTGAAGTGACACGTGTTTGACATATTCAAGAATGAAGGACTCGATGCATAATTCAGCGGCCTCCTTTGTATCCACGAGATTATATTCCTGTCACAAATTGGTATATGTTGTTGTTGGCGACGTGGGCGAGAATGAAGGGACGACGAAGGTTGGTATCAGTTCTTGTTCAAGTCTACGTGGTACCTTGTTGGATACAATGAGCAGTCGTCGTCATCATCATCTAAGGTTGGTATCAGTTCTCTCTGTGTTTTTTTTCCTTGATAAATGCTGAGTATAATTTAAGTAATGTGAGTGGAAAATAACGTGCTGTATTTTTTTTTTTTTTTTTTGGGGTGGTGGATGAAGTGGACTTAGGGGTGCCACCGGATACGGATTATCCGCAGATATCCGCACCCGAATCCGCCTCCAATCCGGATACGGATATCATTTTTTCACATCCGTCAATATTCGTATCCATATCTGTATCCGAAAGGTAGGTGCGGATACGGATATGATAAAAATAATATCTTATTCATATCCGATCCGATATCCAAATGTTGCGTGCTTCATAATGATATCGGTATGGAGAAGACTATTTTTCAATGGAATAAGGTATTAAATTTTGATATTTTGAGTTGGTGAAAAAGTAATGGTGAAAAATATTCGATTCTTGCAAGAGCACTATATCATATTTTGAGTATTTCGACATCAACCATGTCATCCGAATCGGCATTTAGCACCGGAGTACGTGTAATCTATTGTTATAGAAGTCAAATGACAATGAATACGATGAATGTATTGATATGTACACAATAATATCATAGTAAGTATCACATTTAATATTGTAGTAGATGAGATAAAAAGTAATATAAGTATTTCTGTTTAATTTATCTTTAACCATATCCATTTTTAACATATCCGATTAGTATCCGCATCCGATCCGCTAATATCCGATTTATATCTGATATCCGATTTTTGCGGATACGGATATCATTTTTCCACATCAATCAATATCCGTATCCGTATCCGAAGGTTGGGTGCGGATATGGATATGGTAGAGGTAATATCCGATCCGTATCCGATCCGATGGCACCCCTAAGTGGACTCCATAGTTTTTTTTCATATATTTTTTATATTAATTGAAAGGTTAGTATTTTTAGTGGCATATGGAGAAGTATACCTTGAGTTTTTTTTTTTTTTCTGGAGTGGGGTTTTTTTTATTTTTTTTGTCATTGTGGCCAACTTAGCCTTAGTAAATAGTTTAGAATATTTGTTTGTAGTTATCATTATTTTGCTAAAAAAAACCGTGTAAAAATGATAAAAACTATGGAGGTCAGTGGCATTGTATGCTTGATAAATTGGTGAATAATGAATACATTCGCTTCTACTTTGGTTAATTATTTTTTTACATGTCTCAAGGAAATTGTGTTCCTCCTTAGTTAATGGTTCACCAAGTAGAATTACAATTCTTCTTCTTTACGACTAAATCTTTTCATAACGAATGAAGTGGATGACTTGTCAAGTTGGATTGTCTTCTCTCATTGTTCGCAGTAGAATAGTCATCTTTTCATCTCAATTGTTCGTGTCTTTTCTCAATAAATGTTTTTAAAAAAAAACCCTCATCTGTTTATAATAAAAATAATTACACAAAATAGACTTCTCGATTATCCACTGTCTTGCCCATTATTAAAAGTATTGTGTAAATTCATGATCTTTTTGTCACAAGTCATTTGACTTAAAACTTTGTGAAAATACAAGATAGGTGATCAGTTTTAGAAGCTAACATGTAATTAAGATGTTATGAGGCTTAAGATGTGATTATTACTCTTTGGTTACTAACACGCTATATTAATGACCTCTATTAGGTTAAACAAAATTTTGACATTAGGTCTCATCAATCAAAAACCTATACGCCAAACTTTGCATGAAGCACGATCTTAAAGAGTTCGGTGAGCTATTCCAATCAAATTGGGGTGTTGCTGAGACGTGAGGTTTTTTAGTAAGAATGATAAAAAAATTGGTGTCAAGTTCTTATTCACAAGTGCTTGGTACCTAGCTGGCTTAAGACCTGGACTTTTGATCATTTATCTAAATCTTTGGAATATTTTGCAAGTAAAGTTTGATGATACTGACATTAGTTAGAGATGAAATACATTGAGGAAGAAATATGTCAAGTTTTATGTTTTTCAATGACTCTCCAATTTATGGTTCTTGATTGAATTGACGTGTTTGAGAGAGAAATATTATGGATTTCTGAAATCCGATCCGAATCTAATTATTTATTAGATTTGGATAATCAATTAACTAGGTCATATATATATGTATATGTATATGTATATATGTATGTATATGTATGTATGTATGTATGTATGTATGTATGAGTATATATATATGGGTAAAGTGTTCCTAGCAGGTCTCCTTAGATTACAATTTAAGGAGGCGGCTTGAAACTTTAACATTCCGATTTTTTTCACGATCTAACCGTACATTATCATATTTATATTCTAAGATGTACACATATAAAAAATCAAGTGATTTGTAGTTCGCTTACTCATTGATATAATCGTTCCATTTTATTCTACTGTTTAAAAACCGTTAATGTTTGAACCCAAAGAAAGTAGAGTAAGCAAACTTCAAATCACGTGATTTTTTATATATGTACATCATGAATATGATAATGTGCGGTCCGATCATGAAAAAAAATTGGGATGTTAGAGTTTTAAGCCGTCTCCTTAAATTGTAATCTAAGGAGACCTACTAGGAGCACTTTTCCATATATATATATATATATATATATATATATATATATATATATATAGAGAGAGAGAGAGAGAGAGAGAGAGAGAGAGAGAGAGAGAGAGAAATGTAAATCAGCTGACACAGGAGGTAACTTCCTCCTATGTCGCACTCAAAAATCATATTTTTCGAGTGAATTTTCAAGATCCGACCGCACATTATCATCTTCATATTCTAAGATATACATATATAAAAAATCAAGTGATTTGATGTTCGCTTACTTATTGATCTAATCGTTCCATTTTATTCTATTGTTAAAAAACCGTTAATGTTTGAACCCAAAGAAAATGGAGTAAACAAACTTCAAATCACTTAATTTTTTATATGTATATATCTTAAAATATGAAGATGATAATGTGCGATCGGATCTTGAAAATTCACTCGAAAAATTGATTTTTGAGTACGACATAGGAGGAAGTTACCTCCTGTGTCAGCTGATTTACATTTCTCTCATATATATATATATATATATATATATATATATATATATATATATATATATATATATAAGAATTGTATCTCAGCCGCCAGCTGAGAGAGACTCTCTCAGTTGGTGCAACGTGGCTGAATTTCAACCACAATTTTAGGTGTTGATATTATGGTCGCAGTTTTTTTATCAGAACTGTGATTAAGTCGCAGTGTTTTTATGAGAACTGCTGTTATGGTCGCAGTCTTTTTGAGGATTGCGACCAAGGTGGCAGTCATAATTACACTGAAAATATATGATTTTTAAGACTACAATCATGTCACAGTGAACTGTGACTATGTTGCAGTAAGTTGCGACCATGTTGAAGTAACAGCTGAGAGAGTCTCTCTCAGCTGACGACTGAGGTACATATTTCTCATACATACATACACACACACATATTGGTAGATTTGGACTTAAAATGGACCAGCAAATAGACAATCATATCTGAATCAGGGTAACAGGTCAGATTCTAGTTGGATCCTAGAAGAAGATTCACATATGGATTCATTAAAGTTTCATAGCATCCAGTTACAAAACAAGACCCACTCACACATCTGGGATCCTCCGCTTGAAGATCAAAACCAAATGATTTATTGAAATCAGAATTTAGGTTTTGCATTATCCAAATTTAATATTTCTCTTCAAACACACCAATTTTTTAAAACAAATCAAATAGAACTAAATGGTTTTCTTGTCCAAATATGTTTTTTCTAATTTTTATTTTCTTAAAAATGTTAAACATGTATAAATATAACCAAATAGTTGTATATGAATTATATTTTTAAAAAAAAATATTTAGGTTGAATTAAGTGAAATAACTGTAAAAATATTCATTTGATTGAGCTTGGATGTTTAAAGATTCATATATCGACCTGTCAAAGAACCATGTCTATTTTTAGGATCCATACCCTACCTAATAAGCTATTAAATGCAACTTTAGAATCCAAAACCAAAAACTCGGTTCGGGTTCGGGTTTGAATTCGGGTCAGCTTATCGGGCCCCATTGTCACCCTAGGGATTGAGAAAATTCACACTAGAATGCAAATTCAACAAGGTTTAATTCTTTGATTAAGAGGGGCAGAGAGCAAATGGTCTCCTAAGCACAAGAGGAATTTCCTGGGCTCTCTCCTGTCACCATCATCATCAATTGAATGAAACATCAGCTGGATTTGGGCGTGTAAATGCAAATCTTGTGTAATACTTGCAGTACCCTTTAAAGAAGTTCGTTGAGATTGGGACACATTGGTCCTACATTCATCAGGACAACCCCTTGTTAGTACCAAAATTGGAGAAATTTGAAATTAATGAATGATAATGCCACTAGGGGTGGCCAACGGGACGAATCGGGTTGATTCGTCCCGTCTGGCCAACGAATCCATGACGAGACGGGTTGGACCCGTCTCGTCACGAATCCAAACGAGACGAATCAAGAATCGGGGTAACGAATCGGGTCTCTGACCCGATTCGTTACCCGGATTCGCCGAGACGGGTTAGACCCGTCTCGCCTTTTATTATTATTTTATTTTTAAAAATTTCAAAATTTTCGTGATAGGTAATTTTTTAACTTTTTGAGGGTTTAAAAAAAATAAAAAAATAAAATAGGGGCCCGAAACTAATTTTCCCGTCTCACATATATAATAATATAGGACTTAAAAAAAAAAAAAGAAAGAAGAGGGGTCGGGGAAAATTTTCCCCGACCCGATTCGTCCCGTGATTCGTCACGGGACGAATCTGACCCGTCCCGTTTAAACGGGACGGGTCAACTCGGGTTGACCCGCCCCTAAACGGGACGGGTCCGGGTCGACCCGCAACCCGCCCTGTGCGACTCAAACGGGTCGCACAGGGCGGGGCGGGGCGGGTCGAAACGGGTCGACCCGCCCCGCTGGCCATCCCTAAATGCCACAAATTAAATCACTGAGGAGAAAAAGGGAGGTACGGAAACACTTGAGGATGAGTAATGCTAATCAGACTAGTTTTATGTCACGATTTTATTTCTTTTCCTTTTTTAATTCTTACTGCCGCGAGAAAACTAGACAGGAAAAAAAAAATTGATTATATCCCGAAGTGTGTTCTTGCTGTTCACAAATCAAAAAGTGTTGCCTCACATGACCCATTAGGGGTGGCCACCGGGGCGGGTCGACCCGCGTCGACCCGCCCCGACCCGTACTGTGCGACTCGTCGGAGTCGCACAGACGGGTTGGCGGGTCAACCCGTACCCGCCCCGTTAAGGGGCGGGTCGAAACGGGTTGATCCGTCCCGTGGTCACGGGACGAATCCAATTCGTCCCGTAACGAATCACGGGACGAGTCGGGTCGGGGAAAATTTCCCCGACCCCCCCTTCTTAATTTTTTTTTTTTTAGTCCAATAATTTTTAAGAACGTTAGAGGGGAAAATTATTATACGCCCCCTATATTAAATTTTTTTTTATTTTAAACCCTCAACGGCTCAAAACTGAGCCGTTGGGGTGAAAAACGAGGGTGCCACGTGGCACCCTCGTTTTTCACCCCAACGGCTCAGTTTTGAGCCGTTGGCACTAAAAAAAAATAAAAAAATAAAACCCTAACCTCTAATCTTCTATAAATACCCTCTACCCTCATTCATTTTCATCTCACATTCTCACTTCATCTCAACTCTCTCTTCTATTTTCATCCTCTAACTCTAATTCACTCTTATTCTCTTACAATTACAAATCTCTACCAACTTTCAATCTAGTCTAATGGATCCCAACTGGAGTACTGGCGGTTCCTCATCCGAAGCCGGTGGCAGCTCTTCATCAACACACAATCCGTCAGCTGCCGCACCTTACACCGATGTTGGCGGTAGCTCATCATCAGCATATACCGCTTACCCACCATACAGCTATGCTCCACCAACATCCGCATTTGCTCCCTATCACAGTTCGTCAAGCTATGCATTTGACTACAGTGGTTTTGCACCATATACTCATGCTGCATATGCCAGTGATAGTGGTACAGGTCGGCATTCTATTTCCTTCCCTCCTCAATATGCCTCATATTCTCAACTTTTAATGTCAACATCACCAATGCACGCACAATCTCTGGCTCCTTTTTTTACTGAAACACAAGAACAACACGATACACAACCAACACAGCATGACACTATAGTTCCAGAAACACAACAACCTGAACCAACTAGCACAAGTACAAGCACAACCACTAAAGAAAGAGCCAAAACTTCTGCAGTGTGGAACCATTTTGTCTTAAAAATTGTTGAAGGTAGAAGAAAGGCAGAATGTAAGTACTGTCATCAACTATTTGATCATAAAGAAGGATACGGTACAGGTGTTCTTAATAAACACTATGAAAAAAAGCATGCTAAAAGTCACGGTTTACCACCACAACAAGCACAAATATTAGCTGATTCAGGCACACTCTCCACTTGGAGATATAAGCCTGAAGTAAATAAACATAAGTTAGCTGAATTTATTGTTCGAGCAGAACTTCCATTTTCTTTTACTGAATCAGATGCATTAGTTGATTATCTTAAATCTGTTTTTGCTCCTGATTATAAGAGAATTAGCAGACAAACTATAACTAGAGAAATTGAAGATTTATTTGTAAATAGAAAAAATATTTTGAAGGCTCTTTTACTAGTGATGCTAGAAAAATTTCTTTAACTTCCGATTTATGGGAAGCTCTTAATCTTATTCATTATTTATGTGTTACTGCTCACTTTATTGATGAAATTGGATTTTACAAAAACGTATTTTATCATTTTCTAAATTTTCTGAGAAACATTCTGCTACAAATGTAGCAAATTCAATTTTTCTTACTTGTAGAAATTATGGTATAGAAAATAAAATATTTTCTATTTCTTTTGATAATGCAAGTGAAAATACTGCTTCAATAAGACAATTGAAAACGATATTAGATCCAATTTTAAATGATAAACTTTTTCATGTTAGATGTGTTTGCCATATATTGAATTTATGTGTACAAGATGGTCTAAAGCTCTTAGACAAATATATTTATAAAGTTAAAGAAATTATTTTACATATAAAACACAGTGGACCTAGGAGACAGTCTTTTAAAGCTTATTGCCGACAATGTGGACTAAAGGAAAAACTGCTCCAAGCAGATGTGAAAACTCGTTGGAATTCAAGCTACTATATGATTAAAGATTGCCTTCCTTTTAAACAAGCAATTCAATTTTTTACAATAAATGAATGTTCATCTCTTTATATTAGTGATGAAGAATGGAAATTATATGAAAATTTTTGTAGTTTTCTAGAAAAATTTGACACTGCCACAAAAGCACTTTCTGGTACGTATTATCCCACATGTAACTTAGTTTTTTATAATCTTAATGAAATTGCTCAAGTATTTGCTGCATATAGAGATGATGATAGTCTTGTAGAGGCTATACATGATATGGAAGAAAAATTTCGAAAATATTTTGAAAATATGCCTTTTTATTTTACTTAGCTGCAATTATGGATCCTAGAATTAAAATAGATAATTTAAAACTTTTATTATCTAATTTTATTTTATGTTTAAATTATGAACAAGATATAGATAAATTACTTTTAGAAATTAGATCTCTTTTAGAAGAAATGTACTCATTGTACAGAGATGAGTTATTTCCACCTTCTTCTTCTGAATTTAGGGCACCTACACCATCACAAACTTCTTCTAGTAGTCTAGGTAAAAGATTATCTAATTTTAAAAGTATACTTTCCTCTAATACTAGAAAGAAACACTCTTCAGGAGCAGGTTCATTTGATGAACTTAATTTATATTTGAACACAATGCCTGCTGAAATAAATGAAAATGATGATGAACCATGGGAAACATTTGATGTTTTGTCGTGGTGGAAAGAACAGAGAAAACAATTTCCTGTTCTTTCTACCATGGCCCGAGATATACTAACACCTCCGGCCTCTACAGTAGCGTCCGAGAGCGCGTTTTCTGCAGGTGGTAGAGTTTTGACACCCTGGAGGAGCAGGCTGACGCCGAAACACTTGGAGATGGCGGTTTGCTTAAAGGACTGGTTCGATACAGAAAGACGCACACAAGGAAAAGCTATTCTGGATGAAGAATTTGAACAAGACGAGGATGACGAATAGAGAACCACCAGAGTTTTTTATATACATTGTATGAGATGAGCACTAGAGTTTTGTTATGTATACGAGATGAGTTTTATGTACATTGTATATGTGATGAGCAATGTATATGATTTTTTCATATTAATAAAATAATTTGCCATTTTGCCTTACAAAAAAACTTGTAATTAGTGAAAATCAATTCTATTTTTTTTATAATTTTAGAAAATTTTTATAATTTTTTCCTCTTTTTTCCCTATTTTTTCCTATTTTTTCCTATTTTTTCTTTTTAACTTTAAAATTTAAAATTTATGAATTAACGAATTAAAAAAAAAAAATAGGCGAGACGGGTCTAACCCGTCTCGCCGAATCCGGTAACGAATCGGGTCAGGAGACCCGATTCGTTACCCGGGATTTGAACCCGTCCCGTTTAACCCGTGACGAGACGGGTCCAACCCGTCTCGTCCACGATTCGTTTGCCAGACGGGACGAATCAACCCGATTCGTCCCGTTGGCCACCCCTATGACCCATGGATAATTGGTTTGGATATCACTAAATTCACTATTTATTGGAGTTAATTCACTTTGGGTTTAATAGTAATATCCATATTTACTCATTTATTATTTTGTTTAATATAAACCTATCGATACCACTGGTATTTTTTATTTAGGAGAAATATCTTTCGTCAATTTCTTATTGTGAGTATTCATGTCATGATTATTCTATTCTATAATTTTGACGCGATTATATGAAGGGTATTTTGGTAAAAGATGCCTCCCCATCACTTGTTAGGAAAGGTTTTTTTTTTTTTTTTTTTTTTTTTTTATGTCACATCTCTATTTTTGCTTCTCAAAAATCATTAACATACCTATGGTTCCTAATTATTCACAGGTGATATGGGCCTATCCAAAAGAATGGGTGATATGGGCGAAGACGGGAACAGTGGGCCTAAATGAAAATGCTTTAAGAAAAAAATTCAGAAAAGGGGAGAAACTGTGGGTGGGACATAGAATTGAGGAACGGGTAATTGGGCTTTCCTCAAGGTAAGGCCTGAAGTGGGCCTAGAAAAGAACATAGATCTGGACCGGAATTAATATTTTAGTTTTATCATTAGTTTCGTATTAGTTTTGTAGGAAATTCATTCCTTTAGTATTAAATTGGATTATTTATTTATTTACTTCAATTTCATTTTATTATCTTCTCTCTTATTTCTCTAATTTGTGTTTATCTGTTTGTTTGCGTGGATTCTGGGTGACATGATGGTTAATATATTTATCTTTTTCATGGTCGTCTTCTTCTTCTTAGACTTTTCCTATTAAAAATAAGATAAGATACCGAGTAAGGCTCTGGTATATTTGATAGAAGAAGCCCTTCCCATCTTGTGTTGAGTATGTCGGTGTGGTAACTCCTGGGTCACTCTTTAAAGACGACCCAGGCTAACCAAAATGAGTCCACTTTAACTTCTTCTAGTTGTTTTTTTGCTAATGAGTCTTAGCTTGCTGCTAAAGATGTATGAACGGTAGTGAGAAATCTTAAGTTCAAGTCTGACGATTAGTTATGTGCGTAAAACAAAAAAAAAAAAAAAATGATACCTGATTTCTTTTTGTCTCTTCTTTCTTTGCTTTCTTTTGTAAAAATTTGATTATTTAAAGAGAGAAAAAAATTGTTATCAAGAATTTTGAAAAGTTGAACTGCTCCCAGATGAAGCAGAGAAGCAATCATTGTAGTCACTGAGTTGTGTACTAGTATAAAAATGTACATCAAGATGCAGGCGTGTCATGATAATATTTGATTTGTATTCCCTCCAACATGTGAATCTTGACCAGCCCCCATCAATCATCTTCTCTATGAGACTCTGACTCATAAATTTAGCAACCTAAGCTAAAATTTGAGCCTTAAAATTATACAACCTACTCTTTGTGCAGTCCATAGCACAAAAGAGACAACTTGAGGAATCTCTGGTCCTTGATGATGATGATGGCCCCAAAATGAGTCTGCTTTGCAGGAGGAAATGGCTGCCAGCATTAAACTTTAAGCTAATGTGTCTAAATCTTTACTCCTCATTTTACAAATCTATTTGGTTAGGAGTGGAAGTGAGGAAGTGAGAAGCCTCATTTTTCATTTTTGCTGTGATTCAAATAATAGAAAAGAAAATAGAAAAAAATTTCTTTTTCTCTTTTCTTTTTTACACAATCATTTTCTCATTTTCAGGGTGTTACAGTTAATTTTGAGGTCATGTAATCTCATTGGTAATAAGTTGTAACTCAAAATAGTTAATTTTGTACTTATGTAAATCTCACTTGCAGTCTAATTACAATCCAATTTTTCTTCATAATTAATATCTATTTAATATTTATTTGCGGTCAACTTTGTGGTGAACTATTTCAATTCCACTTCTACATTACCATCTAAACACCCAAAAATATATTACACTTTTCTAATTACACTTCCCAACTACCATTCAAACACCGGAAAAGAAATAAAAATTCTTATTTTCTAAAAAGAAAAAAAAATCTTACTTCCCACTTCCTCACTTCCACCCACTTCCGAGCATCCAAACAGCCCCGACGGAATTTAAATTAGGTTTCTACAAATATTCTTCAAACTTTAAGAGACATCGCAGACTCAAATTGGAATGTTGGAAGTTCCTTCGTTAAAATCTAACCATCTATAATTTAAACACTTAGATTAAGTGATCAGTTAAGATTTTATTAACTTAACACTCTTTCATGACTGGTACACATCTGGTGTATTTCTTTTACAAAACAACATCACATAAAAAAACCTAAAAAAAATCAGAATAAGAAGAATATGAATGGACACAAATTACATCGTTATAAATCATATTTAAAATATAAAATATACAAATTTTATACACGTGTAAATTTAGTATCAATTAATTTACTTTTGCAGTTGATTAGTAGTTAGGGGTGAGCAGAGTTCGGTTATAACCGAAATAACCGACTAAAAACCGAAACCCGAACTCGAATCGAACCGAACCACTCTAATTCGATCGGGTTTCGATTTTGTGTTCCAAAACACGAACTCGACCGAACCGAACCGAATCTGTAACATCCCGATTTTTATTACATTTCCTAAAGAATATTTTAATCCTCAGCCATGTGATAATGCCAGATAATTGGAACCGATGACTATAATGTTCGAATTACTTTAATCATGAATTAGTATTGCAAAATGCAAATTTTGATTTAAGCCATAATAATTTATTCGGTTATCTATATAATTAAATTTTCTAATGACCAAGTGAAAAATTGATGTAAATGAATTTTCACAAGTATGTGACATGTAAATATATTAACGATTAGTATAAGGGATAACCATGTATGTATAATGTGACACATATTCAAATACATAAAAGTTTCATACATGGTATATACATACTCCATTAACCATACTCATTAATTTAAACATAGTACATGTTAGTGGAGGGGGTACGAGAGCATGAAAGGGATTGATGAAGGGTTAGGATGCCCTTGATTTGTGCAAAGCCACTTGGAGAGAAATGAGAGTGTGACAACTTGTAATTATGGCTGAATTGAGATCTCTAATTTTCAGTCCAAACTTTTCATCTCCCATTCTCTTCAACCTCTAAAACTCCCCATTGTTAGAAACGTAGAACCCATCTTCTTTTCTAAATGAACTCACAAAGTTATTTTTCTCACTTCCCATCTTTCTTTACCTTCAAGAGATAGAGAGAGAGAGAGAGAGAGAGAGAGAGAAGCAAGGGCTGCGGGCAGCCCAGCCTGGCCGCGGGCAGCCCAGCTTGGCAGCGGCGCTCAGGCCGGCGGCCGCCGGCGGCCACTCCAGCAAGGGAGGGGAGATCGAGGGAGAAAGAAATGGGGTTTCTCCTAGGAAAAATCTAAGTTTTTGGTGGTAAAATTCAGCCCAATATCTGATTTTTTTTTAGAGGTGATTTCATCAAATATTTGGGTAAATTTCTGATTTAATTTTTAACAGAGAATTTGTATATAAAATAGCTTAACTCTCAAGAATATTGATGAATCTAGCACTAGAAGGTAACTTGATGTTCTCTTGAATAGGATCATGTTGGCCCAGAAGCCTTCCACTCTAGTTTTGATGATGATTAACTCATGTAGTTATGTTTACTAATAATCTTGTGATGTTTAGTTTCAGATCATTAATCAAGTTATTAGTTGGTGATTGCTTCAACAAGATGGTTGGAAGCTTTCACATGGTTATTCCATAGCCCGGGCATTATGATGATACATAACACTCGTTGGCGTCTAGCTCGTGGATCACGGTTTGGATCGAGTCGACTTGGAGATGGAAGATAGTCAAGAAGACTTAGGTATCCTAGTTTAGTTTAGTGTGTTTTAGATCCATTTGTAAAGATTAGATAGTTGATATGCTTAAGTGCACAATACACACATGTTTTATGTTTTGGTATTTTTAACAAAACATATTTTTAGATTTAAAGACAAAAACTATGATATATATATGTTTCATGTATATTGGACATATGTCCATATGCAACATGCTTCAATGTGTTTAAATATCATGTTTTTGTATTTCAATGTGTTTTAGGAAAAATCAGTTTTCCTATTGAAAAATCCAAGTTTGGTAAAATACAGTTTTTGATTTTTGATAATATTTGCAAGACACAAAAATGTTTCAAATTGCTTGATATTTGAGTTAAAATTTTTATCACATGTTTATATATCAATGCAAAATGTTAAAACTATTTTTGGGGATTTTTAGAAGATTTATATGAATTTTTAGAAATATTTTTAACATTTTTTTCTGACACAAATTGTTGCTTGCCAGGCTCTGGCGGTCGACCGGTTCCAGAGTCAGTCGACCGGTCGGTCGACCGACGTGCACAGACTTGTGCACGTTGGCCAGGCACAGGGCTCGGTCGACCGTAGCGGTCGACCGGCCAGAGAGCTTTGCTCTCTGTTTTTGGGCGGTCGACCGGGCGGTCGACCGGGTTCCTCCAACGGTCATATTTTTGACCGTTGGCGATCGATCGGGCGGTCGACCGTCAGCCGTGTCAGGCTGAGAATTCAGCCTAACTGCTAGTTTTTGTTTGGGCCTATATAAACCCCATTCCATTGGGATTTTGGCCAAGGTTTTTAAGAGCAAAAATTTCCCTATTCTCTGGTTTATAAAACAAGTTTTCAAAGTGTTTAAGAGCCAAAAGATCTATCTTTATATTGTTTTAAGTTTTTGGAAAAATCAAAGGAAATAGAATTTTGGGAGATTTGTGTTTGTTCTTCATTTCCATTATCTTCAATAGTTTTCCCAAAATTATTTCTTTGAGTTTTTATTTTCCAAACACCTAGTTTTTTCACACTTGAGCTATATCATCTATCCTATTCTATTAGGATCTTTTGTTTTGTGGAAAAGAGATTGTTTGAGGTTGTGGAAACCTCCAAGTTGTAAACCCTCCTTGTATTGTTGTATCCTTCTTTGGTAGAGGTTGATCGGAGTGTATTGGTTTGTATCCCTCTTCGGTAGAGGTGATTTGTGATTGTTTGGCTACGGGCCTAATCCCTCTTCGGTAGAGGTGGATTGTGGTTGTATTGCCTGGTGGAGGTTGTATTGGTTGAGAGAGGAGTTCGGTACTCCCGGTTGTACAAATCCTCCTCGGTGGAGGTTCCCTCGGTGGGAGTCCTAGGTGGACGAGATAGTGGATTGGAAATCATTCACGGTGGTGAAGGGACGTAGAGCTAGGGGCTCGAACCTCGGAACATATCCTTGTGTTTGCGTTTGATCCATTGTCTCTCTAACCCTCTCTCATTATTTGTGTTGTGCATCATTCATATCATTCATATCTATTTGCTTGTATTGTGCCTTGCATCATTCATATTGTTATATATCCATTATATGCTTGGCTTGTGTTTGTGTGCCTCACTTATACTTAACTACGAGAGCTTCATATAGCACCTCAACCCTTATTTAGGGGAATCAAGAGGAGATAGTCCAGAGCCCTTCACGGGAAATTCGGCTACACTCGTTGGTTGTATTAAGTGTAGTTGCAAATTATTTTTAGCTTCCGCATTTAGTTTCTAGATTAGCCATATCACCTATTCACCCCCCCCTCTAGCTGATTTCAATTGGTATCATAGCCTACGCTCCTGATACTTAGGTTTAACAACCTAGGAGTGAGATCCTGTTTGCTAATCTACATTTGCATTTGCACATACATTTGTTTGCACACACCCATGGATTGCTTTTCACCTCCCATGTTCGATGTCTCCAACATTGACACATGAAAATATAGGATGTCCTTGTATTTGAAAACCCTAGGCTTGCATGTTTTCCTTGCCGCTACCAAGAAATGCTATCTTGGTAATAGCAATCATATAGGGGCCAATGCACAAGCCCTTGAGGCTATTAGAAGCACGCTTTCAAAAGATTATCTTATGCATGTTTCTAACCTTGATTCCGCCTTTGCAGTGTGGAACAAGTTGACCACAACCACCACCTCCGAGCTTCAAATGCCAATCCAACAAGAGGAGGAATCTAGTGGAGAATCCGATTCTCAATGCTTCATGGTCCAAGGGAATGACTCCCTGAGGTACATTCGGAATCTCAACTAGATAGTGATGATGCTAGTTCTTCTTGTAATGACTATGTTGATCCCAACACTTTAAATGAAGAACTATCTAATGTGTGTGAAAAATTATTGGAAAAATATAATTTGTTGAAAAAGAAAAGTCTAGGCCTTAACAATGAAAATAAAAATTTGATTTTTAGACTTGACATTGTTTTGCAAGAGAAAGTGGAGATTTCTAATGAGAGGGATTCATTGAAATCTCAACTAGACCTTGCTCTAAAAGAAAATGAATTTTAAAATCTAAAAATGATTCCAATGTTGTTTTGAAGAAAATGAAAAAATTATCTTCAAAAGTTGAACTTGTTTTAAAAGAAAATGATTCTTTGAAAATTAAGATTGCTTCAATTTCTAAAGATTTAGAAATTTGTTTAAAGAAAAATGAATTTTTGAAAAATAAAATAGATGCACATGTTTGCCATGCTAGTGTAGTATCACACACATCACCTATTGCATGCCACACTTCTTCTTTAATTGAAAATGATATATCCATGCTTAAGAAGAGTGTAGATTGTTTGGGCTCCACTTTGAGCCAATTGTTTCGAGTCATACACGTTTGGAATCTTTGTTTCGAAAGAAACAAGTTCCATCTATGCATGCACACCCTTCACGGCATACACATGTTTCTCACGATCACCACCATCACACGTATGCTCATGTATACACTTGTACACATTGTGGACGTAAGGGCCACCTTGCTAAATTTTGCTATGATCGTATACATGTTTCAAATTTAGCAAATAAATTTGTTTGGGTTAGAAAAGGTACTAACCCCCATGGACCCAATAGAGTATGGATACTAAAGACCACCCCTATTGTTTATGATATAGGTGTGGGCTCTCACATGACGTGAGAGTAGCGGTACCTTGGAATGGATGCGTTCCGAGCTTCATGGAAATCATTTGGATGCATCACTTTCAAGGAACGTTTGGTGGGAGGACCACCTTGTTTTGGAGTCATGGAGAGTTGCCTCATAGGTTTTGGTAACGATCTCTTACTCCTTATTTATTTTTGCATGCCTTTCATGTTCATTATTTATAGCATGCTTTGATGTTTATAGATTATTATGTTAATGTCATGATTATTAGACCATTGACATGCATGTATAGCCTTTTGAGACACCCATGTTTAATATGGACTATTATTTTTGTGTTCTCACCATTGTTTAGCTATCATGTTTATCTTAGCTCTAATAACATTTGAATTTACATAATAATCATGTTTATGTTTTTCATGTTTATTTATATCTTGTTTTATATTTCATGTTTTGATTACTTATTTAAATGTTAGTTTTCATTAAGACTAGGTATATACTTGTACATATAGTGGGCCACAAATAAATCTATATATGTTTGAGTTTGAATGCTTATTTGAACCCATTAGATGTGCTAGTATAGTCTAGTTTTGATGATCCATGCATTTTAAACTTGTATTCCCATTTTTGAATTTGTTTTATGATTTCTTGTTTAACTTCATGTATATGTCCATTTTATCCAAATTATTGTTATACATATACATCCTTTGAGCCACGTGCCTTCATGCATATATCTTTGTGGACTCGTTATGTTTGGATATGTATGTATACTTTAGTTTGTATAAGACATACATTTGCCTTGAAGATTAAATAAGTTTTGATGATTTTCATGTTTTAAGGAATATTGAGCTTGATTACATATTTTCATGATGCCATGTTTTACATCACACTTGTGCACTCACTTTATTAGTTTCTCATGATTTTGTTTTCATGAGTATGATATGTGCCTTATTGATTTCGAGTGTTTAGTGCCATGTGATTTACATGTGTTTTATGAAAAATAATTTTATTTTATTCCTTACTTGAAGGATTTCGTACTAGTTTAGAAGTTTTTCATTTAACTAGTTGCGGGATTCTTCGATATGGTAGAAATTTTCAAACATACTTTATTTTTCAAACCTATTTTTGAAAACCCCTACCTTCCAAGGGTGGTTGGATGGGAGATCATGCTCATGTATGCTTTATAGTGAAAATCATTTTAAACTTGAACATGATTGGGAGGATAGGTTATATGAGATATACATTTGATATTATTGTTGTTTCAATTGGTATCATTGGATTCTTTCAATAGTATCAATATTGACATTTTTGTATACTCATATATTTGTATGTATGTATGCTTTCATTTCATATAGTATTAATTTCGATTGGTATCTAATTTTTCATACATATATATATTTTGTTTATGCTAAGCTTGAGTTTTAATGATCATCATGTTTCAATTGATTAGTTTTCAATTGGTATCCTAATACAAGCTTAAACATTGTTTTATTTGGTATTTCATAAAAGGGGAGAAAACCCGTATTTTATCTTTCAATTGGTATTTGGTTTACCATGGGTTTTGTATTCCACTCCCTTGCTTTATGATAGAAAATAATAATTTCAATTTGATATCATATGTTCTTAATGACAAATTCTTACAATTGGTATTATTTTGCATCAAGATGTTTATTTGAATGTTTTCAATTGGTATCAAGATTTTCTTTTGTTTTCTTAAAATTGGTATCAATGTTTTTATGTTTCCTTTCAATTGGTATCAAGATGCACTACTTTGACACATTCTTATTGGTATCAAATTTATCTTATTGAGAAAACTCAAAATTTTTTTAATAAGAAGTATTAGAATTTTTTTTGATATGATTGCATATATGCAAGGAGAGCTTAACATCTCTTCTACATATAGATTCATGTTGAGTGTATCTTATATTGAGGAGCTTGACAACTCTTCTTTATGCGATACACGTGTGTAGGGGGAGCTTCACATCTCTTCTTATGCATTGCATATTTTGTGTTATGTGAATTAGGGCTTGTCATCCTTTCTTCATGTAATGCATATATGTAGGGAAGTTAACTTAGCGCCTTCCTCTTCATGAATGTATATCGCATATATTCTTATTATTGATTTGTTTCATGTCACCCCTTTATTAATTCTTTGTTTCGAACAAAAAGGGGGAGAAGAATTTATTGATTTGTTTTTTACTCGGACCCCTTTGTTGATGATTGACAAAAAGGGGAGAGTATTTGGTTTATATGCATGTTTTATTTTATTTATTAGTTTGTCGTTTAATTGTGTAATTCGTATCAAGAGCATTATTTAAGAACATGTTTTTATTGGTATCAAGAGCACGTTTTTGCATGTCTATGCATACATGTTTAAGAGCTTACATTGCATATCTATTTGTTTATTCCTATGCATGAGTTAAGGGGAGCTTCTTTGAAGCTTAACTTTAATCCATGCATATATAACTCCATGAGTTTTATCATCATCAAAAATGGGGAGATTGTTGGCCCAGAGGCCTTCCACTCTAGTTTTGATGATGATTAACTCATGTAGTTATGTTTACTAATAATCTTATGATGTTTAGTTTCAGATCATTAATCAAGTTATTAGTTGGTGATTGCTTCAACAAGATGGTTTGGAAGCTTTCACATGGTGATTCCATAGCCCGAGCATTATGATGATACATAGCACTCGTTGGAGTCTAGCTCGTGGATCACGGTTTGGATCGAGTCGACTTGAAGTTGGAAGATCGTCAAGAAGACTTAGGTATCCTAGTTTAGTTTAGTGTGTTTTAGATCCATTTGTAAAGATTAGATAGTTAATATGCTCAAGTGCACAATACACACATGTTTTATGTTTTGGTATTTTTAACAAACATATTTTTAGATTAAAGACAAAAACTATGATATATATATGTTTCATGTATATTGTACATATGTCCATATGCAACATGCTTCAATGTGTTTAAATATCATGTTTTTGTATTTCAATGTGTTTTAGGAAAAATCAGTTTTCCTATTGAAAAATCCAAGTTTGGTAAAATACAGTTTTTGGTTTTTGATAATATTTGCAAGACACAAAAATGTTTCAAATTGCTTGATATTTGAGTTGAAATTTTTATCACATGTTTATATATCAATGCAAAATGTTAAAACTATTTTTGGGGATTTTTAGAAGATTTATAAGAATTTTTAGAAATATTTTTAACATGTTTTTCTGACCCAAATGTTGCCTGCCAGGCTCTGGCGGTCGACCGGCCCGGTCGACCGGGTTCCAGAGTCGACCGACCGGTCGACCGACGTGCACAGACTTGTGCACGTTGGCCAGGCACAGGGCTCGGTCGACCGTAGCGGTCGACCGGCCAGAGAGCTTTGCTCTCTGTTTTTGGGCGGTCGACCGGGCGGTCGACCGGGTTCCTCCAACGGTCATATTTTTGACCGTTGACTGTCGACCGGGCGGTCGATCGCCAGCCGTGTCAGGCTGAGAATTCAGCCCAACGGCTAGTTTTTTTGTTTGGGCCTATATAAACCCCATTCCTTTGGGATTTTGGCCAAGGTTTTTAAGAGCAAAAATTTCCCTATTCTCTGGTTTATAAAACAAGTTTTCAAAAGTGTTTAAGAGCCAAAAGATCTATCTTTATATTGTTTTAGGTTTTTGAAAAAATTAAAGGAAATATATTTTGGGAGATTTGTGTTTGTTCTTCATTTTCATTATCTTCAAAAGTTTTCCAAGATTATTTCTTTGAGTTTTTGTTTTCCAAACACCTAGTTTTTCCACACTTGAGCTATATCATCTATCCTATTCTATTAGGATCTTTTGTTTTGTGGAAAAGAGATTGTTTGAGGTTGTGGAAACCTCCAAATTGTAAACCCTCCTTGTATTGTTGTATCCCTCTTTGGTAGAGGTTGATCGGAGTGATATTGGTTTGTATCCCTCTTCGGTAGAGGTGATTTGTGATTGTTTGGCTACGGCCTAATCCCTCTTCGGTAGAGGTGGATTGTGGTTGTATTGCCTCGGTGGAGGTTGTATTGGTTGAGAGAGGAGTTCGGTACTTCCGGTTGTACAAATCCTCCTCGGAGGAGGTTCCCTCGGTGGGAGTCCTAGGTGACGAGATAGTGGATTGGAAATCCTTTACGATGGTGAAGGCGGGGACGTAGAGCTAGGGGCTCGAACCTTGGAACATATCCTGTGTTTGCGTTTGATCCATTGTCTCTCTAACCCTCTCTTATTATTTGTGTTGTGCATCATTCATATCATTCATATCTATTTGTTTGTGTTGTGCCTTGCATCATTCATATTGTTATATATATCCATTATATGCTTGGCTTGTGTTTGTGTGCCTCACTTATACTTAACCACGAGAGCTTCATATAGTACCTCAACCTTATCTAGGGGAATCAAGAGGAGTTAGTCCAGAGCCCTTCACGGGGAATTCGGCTACACTTGTTGGTTGTATTAAGTGTAGTTACAAATTATTTTTAGCTTCCGCATTTAGTTTCTAGATTAACCATATCACCTATTCACCCCCCTCTAGGTGATTTCAGATCATTGTTCGGGATCACGTGGAATCTGAGATTGGTGAAGAAATCTCCGGAGAAGGTGAGAACTTGATTGAGTAAGATTACTATCAAAATTAGAAGAATGTTTGCGAACGAGAATATTCTAATAGATTATGACTATGTGATATTGCTTTACTAGTAAGATTTAGGGTTGGGTAATGGACTCCATGAAGGTGTTAATTAGAAACATTTTATTGTGCTAGAAACCGTGTGATAGAAATAATAATAAGAATAATTGGTATATTCTCAAATGGGTAAGAGGGTAGTAGTAAGTAATTGTGAAATATTTCTCTTCTACGAGAATCATTGTTGTTGTAATCCACTTGAAATTCATTTAAATTTTGTATATGTGATGTTGATTTGCTACTAATATCAAAATAGGGAGATTTGCATACTGATGTCCGATGTGGTTATTCGGAAAAGAAACACGAGGCGGTGCTTGGTGCGAATCCCTTATAGAACGCTCAACTTGAAGTGAGTGGGGTTTTTAATAAATTGAATTGCATTATATAATAATTGCAAAATATGATTTCTGATGAATAGTAACTTATTTAGTATAGAATCTTGGAATATGGTGTACAAGGGCATTGACATCTACATTACTGAATAGAAGTCATTATGATTGATATGAATGTGATGGGTGTATGTTACATGATTTATGTACATAATATATATGGGTGGCATGTTTTGGTTAAGACATTTGTGGGATTATTCCTATAAGAATACAAGCAAACAAGTAAACACTAATTGATAATATCATTGCTTCCATATATGAAATGATGTGCATATGAATCTTATGGAATTGGATGCGCTGATATTGTGTATAATTTGTGCATATATATATTATGTTATGGAGGAAGGGATCCGTATTGCATGGGCAGAGTGCGAAGACGGTGCTATATCATATATCGGGAGGAAGGGACCCGTATTGTACGGGCGGAGTGCGAAGACGGTGCTACGATATACATATATTTGCAACTTTACAAGTGATTGAGAATGAATGGATATGTGTGATATGTGTGTGTGTGTGTGTGTGTGTGTGTGTGTGTGTGTGTGTGTGTGTGTGTGTGTGACATTAAGGGTATGTTGGATGTGTTGTTGTATGGTAATGGAGACATCTGACACTGATTATATGTGCACCTATCAGTATCAATTGAATAATAGCTTGAAGTAAATACACAATCCAATAGAAGCATTCATTTATCACATATTTCATGTACCACATACATCGTATTTTCATGTATCGTGTATACTA
>JAVJIF010019877.1:0-88296 GCA_038442645.1 Agave tequilana | reverse complement strand
TTTATTATATGGACTGTGCAATTTATCAATTTTTAATTACTAGATTGGAATTTTTTTCCCCAAGTGTCAACTCTTGATGACTCACTTATCATATTTGACTTTGTTGCAGGTTCAAAACAGTCACATATGCCCTAGATGTTACCTATCATTGATTTTCTTTTTCTTTATTTATTTTACAAGGCTGACATGAATTCTACAATTATTTCCCAACTAGGATATCTGCATAAACAATGACGTAATATTATTTGAGGTTATTCCTGTAGAATCTGCTACAATTCTTAGGCACTTTACTCATATTTTGGATAAGGATTTTATTAGTCTATGATTATTTTCTAACTATTCCAGCTGCATAAGAATGACATAATATCATTTGAGGCTAGTCCCCTATAAATCTTTTGCAATTCTAGGCAGTTTTCTCATATCTCAGGTAAGGATTTTTTTTTAATTCAAGAATTATGTCTCATTATCTTCCAAATAAAATAGCAAGAGTTAGGATATAACTTGATGATTTGATATATGAATGCATCTTTAATTATAATTCTTTGATGTAACTTGATGATCTAGATACGCTTTTATACTTTATGAATAGCTTAATTCTTCTTATATGTATTAATGCACGTTGCCTTTTTATTATGTTGTTGGTGCCGTAAGTTAAATGTACCATGGATCTTGTATGAGTAGGCTTCTAATACAAGAAATGACAAGTAGGATAGAGATATCAAATAGCAAATACAACTAATGAAAATAAAAAGGACAACAAATAGTTTAACATGGTTCGACTAATGTGACATATGTCCATGAGAGAAGACAACAAGAGGAATCCACTCTTTAGAAGAGGTGATTAGAAAGAGATTACAACTCTAATCTCACTCACCCAAACCTACTAAATTCAATTTATAGGTAGACTTTTTAATAAACAAAGAGAAAAATAAGAATAAGAGAGTGCATAGAATCCTAAACTTATTCTCTTTTGACTCACATTTTCACCTCCTGTATCCTTTTTGCTATTTATATAGGCAAGAAATCAATATCACGCTGTCAACACTCAACCACCTAATTAATCATCCACCTTATCAATTACCACATGCTGCTATGTGAGTCAATTTTGAAGGCTAGTATTACACTACACATGCATGCTTGACTTTGTGGGATTATTTAGACCACATATGCATGCTTGTGAGTTGAAGTCAATCTGACAAATCTCTACCTTGACTTAAATACATAACAGATTTATTCACCTTAACTTGATCTTTATCAAGCTTTCTATGGATCCTTGTTATCTTCTCTACAAAGCCCTAACGGGCTTAACCTCCGCCACTTTGAACACCTAGCAATTTGAGACAATGCTCGAACTTGCATAAAGATACGAACTTTATCATCGTATCTATTGACTTATCTGTAATACCAATTTTCTTAACTTTGGTGACATTTTTCAAATGAAAATAATACCTCACACCAATGTGTTTGGTTCTCTCTTGATATGTCTGGTGCTTTGTAACATATATAGCACTTTGGATGTCACAAAACACCATAGTAACTCCTTGGTGTAAGCCGAGATCTTCAACCGAACTTCTTAACCATATAATTTCATTACCTCTATCATTGTCATATACTCCGCCTATGTAATAGACAAAGCAAGTGTGAACTGTAAGGTCACTTTTCAACTAATGGCACAACCTGAACGAGTGAAAATTAACTTGTCACAGATCTCCTATTTTGATCGGCCGTAAAATTTGAAGCCAAATAACCAAAATGTTCAATCAGAATTAGTTTTCCTGCTAATTGCTTTTCCAGGCCATTTCATTTACCGACTAATGACATTGACTGCAGTGAAATGTATGAACGAGTGTAGACCATGGCATACATAATGCTTTCAAGTGTATTAGCATAGAAAATATGACACATGTACTTCTTCTCGGTTTGGGGACCCAATCTATGCCATCAAGCATGCCAAATCTCTACAACACCTTAATGATTTCTTGAGATAGGAACAACTTTTTGTGGATTTTCATTCCAAAATCTTCACAACTAGAGACAACTAGAGATAATACTTCATTGAAGCCCACACCTTTTATTTGATTGTAACCCTTGGCTACCAAGGTTGCTTTACATCTTGTAGTGTCAACACCTACCATTCCTTCTTTCTTTCTTGAAGACTCGTTTACAGTAATAATTTTCTTACCTCTGGTGGCTTTACTAACTCCCATGCCTGATTTTTGTGGAGAGACCTTATCTCTTTAGTCATAGCAACCGTCCACTCTGTAGCTTCATCTCAATTAATAGCCTTCAAAGGTAGAAGGCTCTGGAATCTCAATAGGTTATGTCATACTTACAGCATAAGCAATTATATCTGCGTAGGTAACATCGCTTATGTGGAGAATCTGTCTTCTTGCTCTCTAGTGATAATATATTGTTGCTTAGATTGAATCATCATCCAAACTTGAACCTCGAGTATCATCAACTTGTTCAACATGAGTAGTCTCTAACACTCATTCTGAAGCTTTATTGAATCTGTAGCATTAAGAGCAGACTCCTTTCTCAGTTGAAGTATGCAATTTTCATCAAAAGTAATATATCTCACTAATAACAAACTTAGTTGACTCGAGAATTAGACGCCACAACCTCTATCCCTTCAATCTAGTAGCAAAACCAACAAATATAGCTTTCTTTATCGTAGGCTTAAGCTTATCATCTACATGAAAATAAGTAAGACAACTAAATACTTATAAAATGAGAGTAATTAACAAGGGTACTAGAACATACCTCTTCAGGAGTTTTAAAATCAATTGCTCTATAAGGAGACCGATTTACCAAATAGCAAGTTGTACTATTGCTTTGGCTCAAAAACACTGACAATCCAGCATTAGAGAGCATGCCGTGCTCTCTTCAACAGCGTTTGGTTCATCCTTTTTTCAACTCTATTCTGTTGTTGTATGTATCAAATTGTACGATGGCGCACAATTCCTTCATTTTTTTAAAACTGATCAAACACATTGGAATAGAACTCCATTCCGTTGTCGATCCTAAGACTCTTCACCTTCCTTTCTATTTGCTTTTCAATAATAACTTTGCACTGCTTAAAGGTCACAAACACATCGCACAAATACTTGAGAAAATACACCTAAACTTTTCTCAGACAATAATCAATCATCAATTAAAGTCAAAAGATAACGAGCTTCACCTTTTAGTGAAACCTATGAGGGAACTCAAATATCTGAATAGATGTAGTCTAATATGCCTTCAGTCTTGTAAACACTTATACCAAAAGAAACTCCATGTTGTAAACATAATGTTCACAAAAGTCAAACTTTTTCATTTTCTCGTCAAAAAGCAACGCTTGCTTACTCAACACATAGTCCCTCTAACTCACATACCCAAACCATATATGCCACAGACGTATGGTATCTGAGTGTGGGTCTTTCAACGATAACGCAATGGCAACACGTGCAAGATTTTAAATATCGGATATCGGGATTGTATCGGATGAAAGTTTTTCATATCGGATATCGGATATCGGGGGAGATATCGGAGATATGCGCGCATATCGGACGTTCGTATCGAACACTATATAATGAAACACTGATAACTAAAAGTTAGTTTAATGTCATAGATATCTACCTAATAAAAATAATATATATGCAAGCAAAGACAGTAAAAAACAATGTATATTTGCAAACAATCGTGCAATAAATAAGTTATTTCATATCGAATGATATTTCGGGCGATTTATCGGCCGATATTTCAAATATTGACTGTTTTTTGCTGCAAACGATATGGTGAACAATTTTCCCATATCGCATCGGCAGCAGGTAAAAAAAGAGATATCGGCCAATATCTCGGCCGACCCGACTGATATTTAAAATAGGGAACACGTGTCATCGTGCTTTCTTGAAGGATATAAAAGGCATTCACCTATTTCTTTTTATTACAACAAGAGAGCTTTTGCTAACTCTAAAAATTTCACTTTCGTTAAAAACTTGTACCCATTAGAGTTGAGGGCGCCCAAAGAATAAGGTTCTTTTTCAAGTCTAATACATGCCAAACATTATCTTATGTTTTAACAATATCGTTGTGCATCCAAATCTTGATTAAACTAATACCAATTGTAGTACAGGGCATGTTATTTCCCATTAACACATTCCCGCTGTCAATTGACTTGTAGGCTACAAACCAATCCCTGTGAGGAAAGATGTGATAAGAACAACCTCAATAAGAATGCACTTCTCTCATAAACAGGTATCAAAGACGATAAATGAAAGAACCTTATGTGATGTGGAGATTTCTTATGCGACAGTAAAAACTTATTATTTCTCATCTTGAGATTTCTTCCTAATATCTTCTTTTTCTTTTTCTTTTTCTTTAAGCGTAAAAGAGTCTTTTTTTTATTCTGTCGACAATAAAGACAACAATTTTTCTCCGTCTGGATTTTGATCTAGATTTTTCTCAAGATTTATCTTGACCATCTGATTAACCATGAATAAACAAGTCCTCAGCTAGATCTCCACTTCCTATGACTGACACTTTCAGCTTTAGCTTCTTAGAGTGTAAGGCTAACTCGATAGCTTCTAAAGAAAGTGTCTCTCTATAATAAACATATTATTAACAAAATTTTCAAACAAAAGAGGTAGTGAGCATAACAAAATAAGAGCTTCATCTTGTTAAGCTCTATTCTAACATCTATATTTTTTAATTTTGTTAAGCTCATCTAAGTGATCTTTTAATGAGTGAACCTTTCTCCATACAAATGGTGAAGAGGTGTTGCTTAAAGTAAAGCTTATTAGTTAGGGACTTTGTCATGTACAAGCTCTCCAATTTAAGCCACAAGTCGATTGTTAGGGACTTTGTCTTGTATCTTCATCGGCAATCTCCCACAAATTTTGTCGTCTACACAGTCGTATCTCAAGCTACTCTCATTCTCGAAATATTGACTCCAGTCACTTGTCCTTACCAGACAAGACTTTTAACAAGTCTTGTTGCACCAAGAGAGCTCACATTTTGACTCTCCAAAAATTGAAACTATTCCTCCTATCTAACTTCTCTACTTTGTACTTTGTCGAAGCCATCTGTAAACCCACAAGAAAATAACTCAAGCTCTGATACCAGCTTGTAGTACTCATGGGCTTCTAATACAAGAGATGACAAGTATAATAATCATATAAAATAGCAAAAACATCTAATGGAAACAAAGAGGGTAACACACCAATATTTAACGTGGTTCGATCAATGTGACCTATATCCACGAAAAAAGAAATGAATCCACTATTCATAAGGGTAGATTAGAAAAAGATTACTACTTTAATCACACTCCCCACCCAAACCCACTAAACCCAATTTACAAATAGGTGTTTAATGAAGGAGAGAAGAAAAAGAACGAGAGAGTGGGCACAGAAGCCCAAGCTTACTTTCATTCTCCTAACTTGCATTTTCACCTCTCGTATCCTTTGTTATATGTGTGTGTGTGTGTTATACACACACACATATAGGAAAGAAATCCATGCCATGCAACCAACATCCAACCACCTAATTAATTATCAAACTTATGAGTTATCACATGTTGACATGGAAGTCAATTTTGAGAGCTAATATTACACTACACAGTTCAAGACATAAGCATGCATGTGTAGTTTAGATCCATAAGGTCAAGCATACATGTGTAGTGTAATACTAGCCCTCAAGATTGACTTTTTTGGCAGCATGTGGTAATTGATAAGGTGGATAATTAATTAGGTGTCGGATGTTAGCTGCATTGACAACAACAAACAACAACAACTAAGCCATTTGTCCCAAGTATTTGGGGTAGGCTACATGAACCAAAAGAGAATTACGCCGGATCTGGCACATGGATTAGCTTTCTCCACTCATTCCTATCGAGCAATATGCCTTCACTAAGACCTTTAGCCTCTATATCTTGTCTTATTACCTCCATTCATATTTTCTTCGGTCTCCCCTGCGCTCTTTTAACTTGCCCTAAATTGATATGCTCTACTCACCGGACTGGCGTATTTGTAAGTCTACGTCGCACATGACCAAACCATCGTACGCGGTTTTCTCTTATCTTCTCTTTTATAGAGGCTACACCTATCTTAGTACGAATATCCTCATTTCTCACCTTATCTCTCCACGTGTTACCACACATCCAACGAAACATACGCATCTCTGCTACACTCATCTTACGAAGCATACAATGTTAGCTGCATTGTATGGATTTCTTATATGTGTGTATACATCATACGAATGCAAGATCCATTCAATTGAAATTGATCTATATTATTTCAAGTATCTATAAACCAAAAATCAAGTATTTAAATACTTTTTTGCCCATGCATTAAGTAGAGAAAAAACAGACAGTTTAAATAGTGAATTGATTAATTTAATTGTGTAGAACATTTGAAACCTAACAAAAATTGATTTGTAGGGGTTTTTAAATGTTTAGATTATGATCAAATGGCCGAATCGAGAATTTATATGTCTAACGACATGATCTAACCAACTCGCTACTTTCGATCGTTCATTTTGCGCCGCTTGATGAATGGGCAAAATGTATTCAAAATACTTGATTTTTTTATTTTTAGTTACTTTAAGTAATATAGATCAACTTCAATGGAGTGGGTCTTGTATTTTAATGATGGATGTTGGTATTTTAAGTGAAAAGATTCGGGCTCCAATCCTTCCGGAACCATACAATTATGTCTCTCTCTCTCTATATATACACACACACATACACGCACATATATATAGCAAATGATAGGGGAGGGTAAATGCAAGTTAAGAGAGAGTAAGCTTAGGCTTTTGTGTCCTCGTTCCTTTTTTCTCTCCTTCATTAAAAGGTGCACTGTAAATTGAATTTAGTGGTATTGGGTGAGTGAGATTAGAATTGTATCTCTTTGTAATCTTTCATACTGAGTTGTGAATTCCTCTTGTTGTCTTCTCGTGTGGACATAGGTCATTGATCGAACAACATTAAATCTTGGTGTATTGACCTTTTCGTTTTGGTTACCTATATTTGCTATTTGATATCTTTATTGTATTGTATTTGTCAACCTACTGATACAACAATGAAATTATTTCATATGAAATAATTGTCAAAGTTGTGGTTCAGTAATAGTTTGACCATGAGTGATTTTTTTGCTTAAGCCAATTTACTAGCATTTTTCCATTATTAACTGAAACATCTATTTCTTTATTAAGCTCTGTCATTTTCACACGACTTATCCTAGAAGAAATAAGGATCAAGTTCCCATATTAACTAAAACACCTCTCTTTTTCCCTAAGGAGTGATTTGTTTTTCCAATTCTCAATTTTTAGGATGTGATTCATGCTACAATAAGATCACATAAAATATAAATATAAAAAGATATGATTTTATTTCAAAAATACTACTTTTACATCAAATGTTTTACTACGCCTCCAAACTTAGTGTCTTTTATTTTAAATATATAATCACATTTAAATTTATGCATTCTCATCTTAAGTGCATTACCTCTGCACGTGCTAGAAGATTAGATTTACAACTCCAACTACTACTGGACTCTAAGGCTCAAAATCTACTAGATCATTGTAGGACTCCAAATGCTACTATGACTTTGTAACAAACGCCTGATCATATCTAACAATCCATATATAGCTATGCATTATCTCCCTAATCTTAAAGGTTAAACTTGAAAACTGTTAGGATTTTGAACCGAATACGTTATGGAGGTAGATGAAAACTTCAGATATCAAGAACGGACAGGTGTGCACAGTTGATGCACAGATTAGTTGACTAATAACATCTCAGTAGTTGACTAATGGCACAAACAGAGAGTGAGGATATCTCAGTCGACTCGACGACTGTATAGTCGACTAATGAGCATGATTAGTCAACTAAAAATTTGGATTAGTCGACTAATGGCGATGATGGTAATTTTCTTTTGCAGTTCGGATTGCAGTTTCAATTCAATTTGAGTTTCCTGCTCTTCTGAGGCGGAGTTGTTCATATTGCTGGAGTTTGTGCAAGACTAGGATGATACTATGATCTATAAATAATTTCTTGGGGTGGCCTTCAATATATTATTCAATAATTAAGAAAAAGAGAGATTCATGAGAGAAGTTTTAGTCTTAAGGGTTCGCTATTCTAGGCGGACATAAAAGGGCTTATAATCTTCTTAGTGAGAGTTGTGAGTGTTTCTCATTGCACTTCTCTAAAGTTTTAATAAAGTTTCTCCCTTTTCTCCCGTAGATATACACATGATATGTTTGATCGGTGGAATCACATTAAATTATGTGTCGACTTTCTCTACGTCGGAATACCTTATCTCTTCTTCTTTTCGTCACGTTGCACGATGATCCAGCTTTTTTTTTCGTTGCGCCGATCCGCAACATTGTATCACAGCATATCAGTTTGTTGCAATAATTAGTATCAGAGCAAGGTCAACATGAAGATGAATTGTTCGATACTCAGAAGTTTGATGGTGTCATCAATTTCAACAGATGACAGATTAGAATGAACGCCTTTCTGACCCAGAGCGGGTTGAAGAAAGCATTACTCAAGGAGAAAAAGTCTGAAAACATGAAGGAAGAAACTTGACAGGAGTTGAATGGGAAAGCATTGACAGCTATTCAGCTTTATTTAGCGGACGAAATGTTGCATAAGTTTTCTTCGAAGAAAACAACATCCCTCTATTATCAAAGATTTAGATAAGATAGAGGTTAAGATAGAAGATGAGGATAAATACTTCTATTACTGTATTCTTTATCTTCTTCATACAAGAGCTTAAAGAAAGTTATCTATAAAGACAAATCAACTATCAAGGTCAATGAGATCAAGGAGCATCTGCTCAATAAGGAAAAATTGACAATCAGTTGACAGGTGAGTCTCATCGCGATAATTCTGGGCAAGCTCACTTTTCAAAGAAGAATAGTAATAATGGAAGTTCCACGGATAACCCAAAACACAAAAATTAGTGTGCAACTGGTGTCACAAGAAGGGACACATTAGAGCTGATTGTTGGACTCGCAAGAAAAAAATAAGATGCTAATGTCACTGAACTGGCTGAAGGGGATGAAGATAAGTGTGATGTTCTTTCTATTACGGCCAGATCGGTCAGTAACAAAGATAAATGTATCATTGACTCTGGATATTCACAGCATATTAGTTTCGAAGATGTTCTCCTCATACATTTCAGTTCAAGGAGAGAGGTCTTCATGAAAAAATTTTGCTACGAGCAATGTGATTGACAAAGGAACAATCCAGTTTCGTTCTTATGATGGATGCATCACTAATCTTCATGGCGTTTGTCATGTTCCCGAATCAAGATACAATCTCACCTCTCTTGGAGCCTTACATGGAGAAGGGTTCAATATCAGTTCTAAATGTGATCTTATAAAAGTTTTCAAAAATGCCCATGTGAAGTTTCAAGCCGAGTGTGTCAAAAATATTTACATGTTGTAAAATTCAGAGGTTGCAGTTGGTGAATTACAGTTATCCTTATCTTCAAGATCTGAGGTTGTGGAACAATCAGAGACTACAATGATTTTGAGCTCGGATGTTCAGTTTATCCTAAAGGCAGATTGGGACTAGACGGCGCCAAGGCACAACAAGAAAGTCTAGATCATTACTCTTCTGTTGGAGCAAATTCTCAAAAATCCTACATGAATTAAGGAGATTATTAGATAATCAAGTTCAGGTCGGGCCTGAACTTGTTCGATAAAATCAAGTTGTGAGCCCCCATGAAGATGAAGTCAAGAATTATTCAATTGTGCATTGATGTGAATAAATGAAACACGATAGCTATTATCGGACTTGGACGTATTCAAGTCAAGAAGAGATTATCAGGATTTTGATTCGAATACGTCACGAAAACTTCAGAGATCAAGAACAGACGGGTGTGCACAATCAGTGCACAGATTAGTCGACTAATGACTCATTAGTCGACTAATGGCACAAACAGAGAGTGGGTACATCTCAATAATTGACTACAAAGTTGACTAATGAGCATGATTAGTCCACTAAAAATTTGGATTAGTCGACTAATGGCGCTGCTAGCAATTTTTTTGGTTCTGATTGTAGCTTGAGTTCAACTCGAGTTTTCTTCTCTTTTGAGGCGGTGATGTTCGTATTGCTAGAGTTTGTGTAGGACTAGGATGATCCTATGGTCTATAAATAACCCTTGGGAGTGGCCTTCAATGTATTATTCAATAATTAAGAAAAAGAGAGATTCGTAAGAGAAATTTTAGCCATAAAGGTTCGATGTTCTAGGCGGCCATAAAAGAGCTTGTAATCTTCTTGGCTAGAAGTGTGAGTATTTCTCATTATACTCCTCCAAAGTTTTAATAAAATTTCTTCCCTCTTCTCCTGTGGACGTACATACGATCTGTTTAATTAGTGAAAACAAGTTAAATTGCGTGATGAATTTCTCTACTTCAGAATATCTATCTTCTTCTCTTCTTCTTCATGTTGCACGACGATCCAACTTTTCTTTTTCCGTTGCGCCGATCCCAACAATTGATATCAGAACATATCAGTTCATTGCAACAAAACACTATTGTGAACGCCCTTGTGAACCGATCAAGGTTGCTATAGAGCTATACAGAAAGGGAAGGAAAGACCTTTTCCAATTAACAGAACTTTTTTCCCATCAAAAGTAGCCTAAACTGAATCGCACAAGGAATTATTTACAAATAAAAGGGGGGGAAAACTTGCCACATCAAAATATTTTTTCTGAACTGAGAAAGGCGGAACACTATGTTCCAATGAAAAGGAAAACATAGACATATAGAACAAGGTGCATTAAGTATAAGGCAGCATACTAGGAAGATTAGGCTTCAGATCGACAGTCAACTGTAGAGCAACCAAATTGTTGTCCTTATCCCGTGTGCCCAATATTGCCCTCGAATCTCCAACATTTCCAATTACAAGATTCTGTCCCTGGATGGACAAAAGTTGCAAAAAACTGTAAAAGTATGCGACTTGATGAAGATGAAACCAGCATTCAAAAACTTGCCAATACCACTTGGAACTTGGCCTGTGGAGATATTTCCATACTAATGACTAGAGGGTCATATATGAATATATTAGTGTGCATGGGTCAACTCTGCCAAGTCCCATCGCATGCACCGGAAGCTTTTGAACAGTGGTAAGAAAATAGCGAGAAAAGGTTAGACTTTACCTGCTTTATTACAGTAACAGCAGTACTCCCACTGCAAAAACAATCAATTGACGGGTGAAGTTTCAATTCTTTATCCATCAGTTTGAAGGCCTTAAAAAACGACTGTCTCTGTGTCAGATACATCTCAGGTGGCTTTCCATTTAAATCAACATCCCCAGACTTGGCCCACTCATCGTCAAAACTGGTAGCAGTCTCTTCGGAATCCCTGTTATCAGGATCAAAGCCATTTTCATGAGGGCTGTTATTGCCACTAACATTACCTGTCCACTGGGTGCACAACTTGACAGGAAGAGAATCTCTAACTTTTCTGGCCACCATATGACCAAATGGACCATGGCCATCAAATACTCCACAGAAGATGGTGTCATTTCTTGATGCAAAATTCTGCAGTCAATTGTTTAATGGAAACATCAGTGAAGAACAAAATGATTGTTTATACCTATCTTAAAATGTCATAAGCATCAGTATTTAATTTCACCTATTTGAAATGAGTATAGCCTTCAGCTTGTACTATAATATTTTGTATTTTAAAGTAAATATTATGCAGTCAATTATTTAATTTGACATCCAATATCACAAGCCAAAATAAATCCTTTTTCCTGATCAATCACCTTGATCAATTCCTATGCTTAACAAATAACAATTATAAAATGGTCCAGATATCCCTAAGCAAAACCTCTGATATGATACATCTATTAGAATCTTTGGTGGAATGCTAATTGGCACAAGTGATTCTAACCTCTTGACATTCCTTTCAATGACCTAACTGTCGATCTATTGATCATCACCATCAAATTCCTTTCCCATCAAAATGGAGTCCACGGCAGTCAACCAAATATTTTCCTTACATTGTTATCCCATGGCATTTTATAGTTTTCATAGTTGAGATGAAGGGTGATATAAGCATATATGTTTAGCCTATCCATAATCGGTATCCATTTTTGGCGGGTATGGGTATCAATTTTCCTCGCAGAAGAATATTTGTGTCTGCGTCCAGAAGTTGAAAGCGGATAAACATATGGTAAATGCTACAGCGATCCGTATCCGATCTGTTTGCACTCCAAGTGGTAACCTGGACCAAAATTGAAGTTCACTTTTAGGTCCAAGGGTGTGATAGGGACATCACACTAGTACTACTTATCTTTTTATGTCTTACTCTATTTTTGAGTTTAGTCTTTTCTTTTATTATGAAACTTAGTCTCACATCGGTTATGATTGGAAAGTTCACTTTGTAAGAGCCAATATAAAAACGCTCAACTCAATGAATAAGTAGACAATGAATAAATAAAAACTTTCCAATTAGATCTCTTGAGGGTGCTCTTGCGTTTTGGGTGTAAGCCTATGGTGCAAGGGATGCGAAGCCAACATTTACCTGGTTCTTTTCTAAACCCTAATCCCTCTTTTCTAGTTCTTCAATTCAAAATCAAAATTTTTTCAGTTTTTAATTCGAAGGTGATAGCGATCATATCCCGTATTACATCAATTTGGTATCAGAGCTTTGGCTCTAATCTCCTTCAAATCTTTCTTTCTCCCCTTCTAAAATCTAGATCTATTTCAAACGATCTATTAAAAAAAAAGAGGAAGAAACAAAAAAAACAAAAAAAAATGAGAGGAACAAACAAAATTACTGTTCACCGTGAACAGTAATCACGGCGATACTATTCACTGTGAACAGTAATCACGCAGTTACTGTTCTGTAAACAGTAATCACACGATTACTGTTCATTTCCCCACCCCCAACCAGTCCGGAGTCCGTTTCTCGCACGTTTGGAGTCCATTTCAAGCTTTGTTCGAAGCGTTGGGTTCGTGACTGAGCTAACACTTGAGTAGCAGATCCGACCTCCACGAGCTCGTATTTGGCACTAGTACTGTCCCAGCAGCAGAGAATCAGCACTTCTGGCCACATCTTCAGTCCAATTTGAGTCCAATTCGAGCCACTGAGTTTATTGGGTAACCTCTGATTTTTATGTACTGAGTTTTCTTCATGAGATATTACTTTTATGACAAATACATTTAAACTTATGGGGCTGAAAAGGAGGTTGAAAGGACATGTGTGCAGCTCTCCCGTATTTTTGAGATTTTTATGATCATGATGGATATGAAAAGTGGGAAACCATCTTGAGAATTTTCACCTTGAGAATTTTTTCAGGTATTTCTGCTTGACACCTGTGCAGAAATGCCACTACGTCCAAATGAAGCTGCCTAGAGAAGCTTATTGGTGGTGGGAAGATAGTCATATTAACTATCGAGATTGGCTTATCTTACAAGAAGTTCTTCATACTCGGTATACACCACACCTTGATGAGGCACAATTCAGCGATCTAGCTGCTGAATGTAAGGAGATTCTTGCTGGTATGGTGAAGATGTTAGAAAGCAGGGCGGTAACGACTGTTAACAATCCAGAATCAGAGCCAGAAGTTGATGACAATCCAGAACCAGACCCAAAAGTTGATAAGCCAGAGCCAGGGTCAGAAATTGTTGCTGAGTAGGTGTCATGGTAAGAAGAGATTTCCCCACAACTTATGAAAATTGAAGAGCTCCCTATTGAGACCCTTGTTAATCTTCCAGCAGAGCCTACCCCGGAGGTAGTACCATCTTTGGCAGCTATAAGGGTATTATTTTTTTTGAGATCGCCTGATGTGTACGTTCCATTGCAAATGTCTACAGGAGCTAGGCTCACAGGAGATCAGGTCGCTTATGATGCAAAGTATAGTCGTTTCAATTTTCATCATGGATGGCGTGCCTTAATATGTTATTGGTGCCTTTGATCGAGCTGCCATCTTTCATCGATCTGACACGGAGATCAGTTTCATCTCCACTACCTTAGTCTCGATGTAATGCATTAGTGTTACTGTCACGACCACCATCATGGCTCGATTGAGATGCTTCATGAGAGGTGTCCTCACTTGAAAGGGTCGATCTCCCACCCCAAGGGAAATGATGGGGACATCACACCAGTGCTAGTTATTTTTTATGTCTTGTCTATTTTGAGTTTAACCCTTTTTTTTTATTATGAAACTTAGTCTCACATCAGTTGTGACGGGAAAGTTCACCTTGTAAGAGCCTATATAAAAAGGCTCAACTCAATAAATAAGTAGATAATAAATAAATAAAAAACTTTCCAGTTAGATTCTCTTGAGGGTGCTCTAGAGTTTTGGGTGCGAAGCTCGTGGTCCAAGGGGAGTGACCGTGTAAGGGGTGCGAAGCTCACATTTATCCGGTTCTTTTCTAAATCATAATCCCTCTTTTCTAGTCCTTCAATTCAAAACCCTAGTTTTTTCAGTTTTTAATTCAAAGGTGATTAGGATCCTATCCCGTATTACATCAGGGTGCCAACCCAGTTTTAAGTTGATGACAATTTTTAGGTTATAAATTTAGGCTGTACAAAAGATAGAAATCCAGAACTCATTCCATAACTTATAAATTTAGATTATAAGTTATGACATTTTCACTAATGTTCTATTCTGGGCCTTTTATGTCCTCTTTGCTCGTCATCACTGTAGTAACCAGGTTGTCTCAATTATAAAAAAAATCATAATTTATCGGGTCCTCATAGTTGCATCCCGTAGCTTAAAAATAATGGCCTAGAAAGCCCTCTTTATTTTTTTGCCTTAAATTTGTTGTTCGGAAGAATTAAGAATCTGACAATCCTCGTAGTTTTCATTTAGATTAAAAAACACCATCAAAGGAGGCAATTTAAGGCTATGATCATTTACATATCTTCTTCTAATTTGTTTGTTTAGTTCCTTGACATTCAAAACAAATATACTTATTTTAGGATGGATTTTGACCCTTGGTACTTCTCACACTTCTTAGGACCTCGCTAGTCTTTTTGCTCATCCAGTGATGATGGGATCAAGTAAATAGAAATTAGCTTTAAAAGAGTGCATTTTTCATTTACTATGTGCAGATTCAAATAAATATTAAATAGCTCAAATCTTAGCATAATTCCGGGAAGTTAAACTTGGCAGTAGAGAAGAATTAAGAATCTGAAAATCCCAGTAGTTTCCATCCTAGAAAACCCAAATCTTACCATTTGCAAAGTATTCATAGTTGTTAAACCAGTTCCACCCCTAAGGAATATACCTCAAACCTCTTCTTGCTTTATTAGGCCTAACACTTGTTTCCTGACAATCACGGTAATTTCCATCCCAAAAAACCAAAATCCTACCTTTGTAGAGTACTTATAAATATTAGAGCTGTTCCACCACTAAGAAATACATTTTAGAACTCTTCTTTGCTTTATAGACCTTATTTTTGTGCAATGATGCATGGGATCGAGTAAATATTAATTAGCTAAAATAAGAGTGCAAATCTGATTTACTATGTGTGGATTCAAATAAATATTAAATAACTCAAACTTGAGCCTAGTACTGAGAAGTTAAACTTGCCATCCACTCCTTGAAATGTCTTTGTCGGTTAACATACCCTTTTGATGAGGACAACACCAAGCACATCAGCGTAATAGGCATCGAGTAACAGTTACTTGAGTCTAGTTGGAGTCTGTAATTTATTTATTGGAGTTGAGTGAATTTTTTTTTATTTTTGTTTTTCATGTTTAGTCTCGCATCGGTTATATATGGGGGAAAGTCAAGAATCTGTAGGCCTATTTAAGGCATGATATTATATTGGAAGAAATATATATATATTGATTAATAAAAATTATTAGATTTTCAGTTTGAAATTTTGATTCTAAAATCAAAATATGAAACCCCTTTTCAAAATGGGATTTTGAATGTGAAATCATTATCCTAATTATCCTTTCATTCCCTCTCTCAAATCGTAACAATATCTCAAATCCCAATCACTTCAAACCCCCATCAGTTCAAACCAGCCACACAAAAATATTACTTTTACAAAATCCCAACCAATTCTTCCCTTCTCCCCACGTGTCGCAACCCTCTCCTGCTCGTGACTTCCCCCCCCAAACCAAACCCATATGCAACCATCATTGACCTCCTCACGTTCAATCAACTTCGCTACCGAGCAAGTCAACGACCACAAGCACAACACCAACCTCCCTCGTCTGTAGCATCTACCCATCTCGGCTCATCATCTTCCCTGACTGCCTTTCACCCTCAGCGGACACCTCCTTGCTGCTGCTATAGTGCAGGGTGACCTCTGCGTGATACCTCTTCGAGCCACACGCGTTCCTCATCAGCTGCCATGACCCCATCATCTCCCTCCTATTAATGTCGTGAAGAACAGGGATGAATCCCCTACCATTGATGTTGTTGCTGACGTGCATCAACCAGGAAACCACGACCTTTTGCCCTTCTCATCGGCACGCAAGCAACATCTCGCGTTCTCTGCACAAGTGCAAGCATCAACAGTCCAACAACACAGCAAAGATCACATCAAGGGCGAGTCAAGATCAGAGTAATAAATCCAAGCAAATCAACAAGGCATCGAATACCTGAGAAGTCAGTAGGTAACTTTCTAATTTCAGTAATTGAATTATTAATTAGGCTACCATGAATTTTATCTTTATTTTTATCATGATTCATGTTGTCCACTATTGTTGTGAGTACGTGTGATCTTATTTATGCTAGTTATCTATTGATCTCGATATTACAAGTAGGAGTGCTCAAGACAACTGAGTAATGTGTTTGGAATTGTCAAGACTTGAAATATCTAAACTACAACTGTATTGATTGTGTAAATTTATCTTATTACATTATCAGTTTTAGATTATTTCCTACCAAGATCGTATTCTTTGGTGAAACATTGTGAATTCAGATCTATCACTGATTGTTACACTACAAGGGTTCATCGTTTCACATCAATTTGGTATTAAAGCATGATTTAGCTAAGAAACTTGCATCAGGTCTTAAAAATTTGAATTTTGTTTTAGGCATTTATTAGAAAATTTGTTTTTTTTGTTTTCTTTTGCATAAAAAATTTTTTAAAATGGCATATAGGAAGTCCCACATCTTTACTATCGATGTCCCAACATTTGATGTTCGTTTGGACTGTTTGGTCGTTTAAGTAATCCTCAAATTTTTCTAGATTGCCTACACAGCGTAGATAGGTATTCACACAGTACTTATTTTCTGAATTTGAGAAAGTCAGGTCCACTATCACGAAACTGACTGGACAAGCTAACCGATAAAGGACCGATTTAAAATTAATAAGAGCATCTCGACACGGTTCAAAGACTCAGCCGAGTCGGAGACGAGTCGGCCGAGTCGTATCCGTCTCGGCCCACTCCGAGACGAGTCCGAGTTACAAGTCGGTCGACTCAACTCAGAGAAGACCGACTAGGCCGAGAATCGGAGTTGACTCGGTCGACTCGGCATTATGATGATAATTTTGTGCCTCATCGCAATTCAGTTTGGAAATAACTACATTAGCATGTATTTATGAATATAGTTTGTGCAATTTACTATATTTGCATGTATTTTGATATGCTTCTACCGACGACGCGTGTATTTATACTTTCGCTATTTTGGACATATGATACATGAATGTGGATGTCTACATTTTTTAAGATTTGTCGTGATTTTTTCAGAATTTTTTTAACTTTCTATGTAGCGTTTTGTGCGTATCGCCCGATACCGATCCGAATCACCGAGACCGATCCGTCTCAGTGCCCGCCGAGTCGGCGGCCGAGACCGCGACTGTGAACCATGCATCTCGAGGCCAGACGCCTATAGAGACTTGGCCTGACATGAAGGACAAACTTAACGAGAAGTACATGCCATTATATTACTACGATCGTTTTCTTGACAGATGCCCAAGGCATCGAATTTCCTAAGGCAATAAATTTGCCAAGGAATATGTTAGCGAATTCGACGAATTCTCAGTCGTTATAATATCCTAGGAAAAAGAGTGATGCCCAAGTCTTATCCCAATTTCGAGCTGGACTTAGAGTAGACTTGAAAGATGAGCTTTGGGCTCGTGGAATAACTGAGTTTAAAAGGGCTTATGCTTTAGTCCATGACTTAGATGTCCCAAGTTGAGTCATACATTTTGAAGCCTGTATTTTTATTTATTTGAGTTGAGTGAATTTTTCTTTATTTTAGTTTTTCTTGTTTAGTCTCACATCAGTTATGTGGAGGAAAGTCAAGAGTCAATAGGCCTATTTAAGCCATGGTATTGTATTGAAAGAAAAATGAAGATTGATTACTAAAAATTATTGAATTTTCAATTTGAAATTTTAATTCTGAAATCGGAGTGTGAACCCCTTTTCAAAATGAGATTTTGAATGTGAAATCATTATCCTAATTATCCTTTCATTCCCTATCTCAAATCCTAATCATATCTCAAATCCCAACCACTTCAAATCTCATCAGTTCAATCCCAGCCATACAAAAAAATTTACTTTTACAAAATCCCAACCAATTCCTTCCTTCTCCCCTCGTGCTGCAACTCTCTCCTTCATGATTTCCCCCCAAGAAAAATTTTTCTAATAAATGCCTAAAATAAAATTCAAAGTTTTCCTAAACTTAACGCAAGTTTCCTACCTAAACCATGTTGTGATACCGAATTGACGTGAAACAGTGAAACCTGTGTAAAAATCAGTGATAGATCTGAATTCGCAACGTTTCACCAAATAATACAATCTTAGTATGAAATAATCTACAACTGATAATGTAACAAGATGGATTTAAACAATAATGCAGTTGTAGTTTAGATATTTTCAGTCTTGACAATTTCAAACATATTACTCAGTTTCTTGAACAGTCCTACTCGTAATATCGAGATCAATAGATAACAAGCACAAACAAGATCACACATACTCACAATGATAGTAGACATCAAGAATCGTGATAAAAATCAAAGATAAAAATTTGCGGTAGTCCAATTAATAATCCAATTGCTGAAATCAGAAAGTTACCTACTGAAATCAGAAAGTTACCTGCTGAAAAGCTACATTCTCGAGTATCCGATGCCTTGTTGATTTGCTTGAATATATTACTCTGATCTTGACTCGCCCTTGATGTGCTTAGTTGTGTGTTGCAAGACTGTTGATGCTTGCACTTGAGTAGAGACGAGGGTTGTTGCTCGTGTGCTGGTGCGATAGGCAGGAGGTCTTGGTTCCCAGATAGGCGCATGTCAGCAATAGCAGCAATGGAAAGGGATTCGTCCATGTTCTTCACGCAGCAACAAGAGGGAGATGATTGGGTCGTGTCAGCTGATGAGGAACATGGGCGGCTCGAAGAGGTCTTACGCAGAGGTCGCCCTGCGCTATATAGTAGCAGCGAGGAGGTATTCACCGAGGGTGAAAGGCAGCCGGGGAAGATAATCAGTGGAGATGGATAGATTCAACAAACGAAGGAGGCTGGTGTTGTGTTTGTGGTCGCCGACTTGCTGGGCAGCGAAGTTGATTAGACGCGAGGAGGTCAAAGATGGTTGTATGTGGGTTCGGTTGGGGGAAGTCACGGAGAGGGTTGCGGTACGTGAGGAGAAGGAATTGGTTGGGTAAATTTTTTTGTATGGCTGGGATTGAATTGATGGGATTTGAAGTGGTTAGGATTTTAGATATGGTTAAGATTTGAGATAAGGAATGAAAAGATAATTAGGATAATGGTTTCACACTCAAAATCTCATTTTTGAAAAGGGGTTTCACACTCTGATTTCAGAATCAAATTTTCAAACTGAAAATCCAATAATTTTTATTAATCAATCTTTATTTTTCTTCCAATCCAATATCATGCCTTAAATAGACCTACAGACTCTCGACTTTCCTCCACATAACCGATGTAGGACTAAACATGAAAAACAAAAATAAAGAAAAAATTCATTCAACTCAAATAAATAAAAATACAGACTCTAAGTAGACTAAGTAATTGTTGCTTGACGCCTCTTGCGCTGATGTGCTTGGATGTCCTCATCAAAATGATATGAAAAGCACAATCTGCTTATTTAAACATCCAAACCAGTCACCTATATTGGGCACTCAATGTCTCCGCTGCACACATCGTCTCAACTAGTTCTGTATCAGCTACACTTCAACCATCTCATGTTAATTCCATGGACAACATTTCAGATTTTGCCATCATGATGAATCTTGATTCTTAATAGTGCAAATGAGCTCTCCTAAGTTAGTTCTTAGCCATTAATCTGAACCCCTCATTTCCTCTCATAATTTTGCTAAAATTACATTCCTTTTTTTCCTATTTTTTCCTACTAATTATAAATTCTTTAGATGCTAAAGATTCTATCAAATTATTCGTATGTATCATACATCAAGAACTCCCATACTGTATTTATCAAGCCAAGTTATGAAAATTCAGACATATATGAAAAATTCCATCATCATTTGGGTTTTTAGATATGAACCCCTCAAATCTAATATATTTAGAAATTTACCTCCCAAATTATGTGTATTGTTGGTATCGGAAGATCGGGTTGGGGGTTGAAGCAGGCGCAAAAGATGGTCATAATAGAGAAGGAGAGTAGGGTAATGTTGGAATTTTAGAAAAAATATGACATTTAACAGCAAAACTCAGAATATTCCCTTTTTATTCCATTAGCGTAACAGAGAGGGAACTTAATAGGTTTTAGAAGGTTTGAGGGGTATAGGATCAATATAAAAGATTTGGGGGTACATATCTAAAAAAATTCCTTATCTTCTTAGGATAGAAGAATTCATACATGGAATATGGCAATCATAAGGGACAAAATAAATATGACTTCTGACATTCTACAGGTGCCTACTCCTTTTTTCCTGCCAATCATGTTCAGATGCCCACTGCAAAGCGTATGTATCGCAAATGAAAAACTCTCACTCTGTAAATGCCAAGCCAAGTTGTAATATACTTCAAATATATATAAAAAAAATCCATTATCTTTTTTAGAATGCACAAATTCATAACGGATTGGCAAATATTTAATTCTTCCTTGCAACAAGTTTAAGGCTGCAAATAAAAGGGGCTTTATGGGCCATTATTTTGTTCAGCTATGGGAAATAACTATGAGGACCCGATAGATTATGGTTTTTTTTCATAATTGAGGCAACCCGGTCACTTGAGTGATGACGAGCGAAGAGGACATACAAAAGCCTAGAATAGAACATTAGTCACAACGTTATACTTTTAACCTAAACTTATAAGTTATAGATTGAGTTTTGGACAGGGTTCGAAGTATCGGCCATTCCGGTAATGACTCGGCCGAGTCGTAACCGGAACGGAGCTCGCCGCGACAAAATCGAGACCCGAGCCGGAGTTTGTGAAGGATCTGATCGACTCGAGGTTGACTCGGCCTTGACTCAATAGAATCATCCAAGTCACAAAACGACTCATGTTGAATCGACCAAGTCGACTGAGTCAATGCTGATTCAGCCCTGAGTCGGTCAAAATTTGGTTGTATACCCGTGAATACGGGACTCGCGAGACCGTTCGCCTACGAGACCGCCGTCGCCACTCGCCCGCAAAATGCCAACGCCGCCGCAAGTAACTCTCCATCTCTCTCTCCCTCTCCATATGTCCCTTTGTCTATCTCTTTCTCAATCTCTCTCTATCTCTCTCAGTTTCTCTCAACCTGATCTCTCTGTCTCTCTCAAAAAGAGACAGAGAGATCGGGAAAGAGTCTCCCTCTGTCACCCTCTCTCTTTCCTGATCTCTGTCTCTCTCAGAAAGAGAATGAGAAAGATCGGGAAAGAGTCTCTTAGTTTCTCTCTCACTCTTCTCAAGTCTCACCCGCCCGATCTCTCTACTTGTGTCTTACCCCCTCTCTTAGTGTTAATTTAATTTAGTAAGATATGATTTTGTTAATTTAGTTAATTTAGTAAATATAATATAAAGTTAATTTAATTTAATTTAAGTAGATATAATTTAGTTAATTTAATATAAAGTTAATTAATTTAAATTAAGTAGATGTGACTTAATTTAATTTAAACTGGTGGATAGTATGATCATGGTCGACAGAGACATAATGATCATGGTGAATATTCTAATACTAGCACAAGTGAAAATTACTATTACGAAACCGATCAGTTTTCTCCTAACAGCGTTGAATATCAAGATTTTGAGTATTATCATGGAGCTGATATTACATAACCACCACCGCCGTATTACTCTAATGATGGATCCTCTAGCCAATCATCTCAGCCTACCGGATCAAACCAACATTCATATTATTTTTCTTATTGAAACTATCACCTGATTTCTCTACTTATCGCAGGGATGATTATAATGATTTTGTATCTCATCGCAATTCAATATAAAAATGACTACATAATGTAGGTATTTATGAATTTATTTTGCGAAATTTACTATATTTGCATGTATTTTGGTATATTTCTACCGACGACACATATATTTATGCATACTTTTTATGTTTAGTATGCTAAGTGATATGTTTGGACATGTGATACATAAATATTAATGTCTATATTTCTTTTAAGATTTTTCGTAATTTTTTCAAAATTTTTTGAGCTTTCTATGTAGCGTTTCACGCGTATCAACCGAGTCCGTTCTGCGACGCCACGACCGATGCATCTCGGTGCATGTCGAGTCATCAACAAAGACCACGACTTTGAACCATGGTTTTGGATTTGTCTTTTGTACAAATAACTTATAACCTAAAAAGTGATATCAATTTAGGTCCGCAGTTGCCACTCCCAGACCTAAAATTAATATCAGCTTCGGTCCCAGCGTAGGGGTGGCATCCCCGACCTAAAAGTAACCTTCAATTTAGGTCCAGGGTTCCCAATAAGAGTGCAAACGGATCAAATACTGATAAATATTTGATCTGTTTCTGATCAGTTTGCACTCTAACATGTGAATATGAACATAGATATTGCTGTGTAAGGAAAACTAATATTTGTACCCGCTAAAATCAAATATCCGATAACGAGGAACATTAGTGAATAGAATATGTGAGAAATAGATATGATTATGGATAGGCTAAATAGACATGCATATGTCACCCGTCATCTTAACTAAAAAATATAAAATGTGATGCAATAACATTGTGTTGCATAATGCACATAAATTACCAAATTAATAAACAAAAAATAGCCATGCACAATGCACATAAATTACCAAATTAATTAAAAAGATATTGAATCATAACAATTCACAATGCATACAAAAAATATTGAATCACAATATCAAATTGTTTCGACTCCATTGCCTATTGTCTTTTGAGTTGGATCATCTATGTCATTTTTCTTTATGCTACTAGTGCCTATACCCTTTTTCTTCATATCCTGTTCAGATGGCCACGGTAAAGCTTGGGTAGTAACATCAGCAACCGGTGAGGCGTAGATAAGGACATGTCAACATGGGCACAACAGGACAAAGACATGGAGACGCGGGCACAACATCAGAAACGGACATACAACAGATACTAAAATGTATATAGAAAATAGGAGCATCATGTCTTGTATAATCATAGGATTTCACATTAAAATACTCTTATTCTAGGCGATTTGGTAGAGATCAGACATGTACTAAGATTTGACAAAAGTTCCATATATTAGATTTGGTAGAAACATTGGCAAAAAAATTTGGTGCGATATCTTAGATTTGGTATACACTATTAAACTTTAGTACAGGGTAATCATTTCGATAAGGTAGGGGGTTTCCACAAACTTTGATAGTACAAGAAAATTTTCTGTAAATTATCCTTAGTAAAATTAGCCAGCGAAATTTAAGGACCAAGAGTTTAGTTTATGTCAAGCAGATCAACGCATGGGGTTTCTTTCTTAAATAGGAATGGTAATGGAAAGTTAAAGGGAAAGGACTCCACATACGGTATCTATTGAACTGGAAAAATCTATGATAGAATACGTGGAGAGTAAATGGGAAAAGTTGTTACATTCAGATGAATCAAAGAGTTTCATCAAGCTCATTATGAATATGTGAAAGAGCATTACTACAAATTGTGACCTGATAAGTTTAATAATCCTTACCAATTGATGCTTTTATTAAATGATTATATGAATTAAAATTGTGTGAAAGTGACGATGATAATATTATAACTTGAAGGTATTAGTAGAAATACGAGAGATTAGCTTCAGAACTCCTTGAATTAGCTCAGCAAAAGAGATGATGTGAGCATAGGAGTCATCAAAAGCACACAAGGGGAAGCTACCACATGGGCAGCCACACGTGCAATGAGCAGCTACCACTTGGGCAATCACACACAAAAAAACAACCACCAAGAATAAAAGATTACTGAGGTTAGCAATTCAAGCTCATGGCACAACCGAGTAAACACAAGGAACAAACAAGAAGGGCAAGGGACAGGAACAAAGTATTTCAATGAATGGTTGGTGCGCGCAGCAAGAAGACCAGCTCAGAGTTGGTTCAGTCAATTCAACAAACATGTGGCGACATTCAATAGCAGTTAACCCAATCTGAAAGCAAAGAAGAATCAAATCCCAGACCCGAGTAAGCAAATCAAGATCAAATCTCAAAATCCAGAAGCAAAATTTCAATTCAAGATCAAATCCCAAATCCGAATCTCAAATCCGCAGCAAACCAACTCATCCGAGCTCAAATAACAGAAGCTTCGCAAGAGATAAGAAAGAATTATTTCAAAATTGAATTCAAATTCAATTGATTACCTGGATATGGATAAAGTTTGATTGAAGATGAGCGGCTGATGACGAGATCCGAGTGGGAGATCGAAAAGACAAACCAGAAGAAAGAAGAGGAGAGCGGCCAGAGATCAGATCAAAGGCACTATTAGAGATCAGAACCAAAACCAAAGCAGATCAGAGAAGAAGAAGAGGGGCTCGCTAATCCAGGGAAGAGAGCTTGAGGATAAGATCCAGAGAAAGTGAGGTGTCACATGGATAACTTTAGGGGCTTGACTAAGCCTGCCTTTAGTATCTCTCTTTTTAAGTTACAACTTTTGTATTAAATATTATTTCTTTTAGCAATATATATTAATGCATTTATTAATATGGTAAAGCATTACGTATGAGTAATTTTTCTTGGGTGATGAAGCTTGAATTTATTGGTTGTGCTAAATAATTTATTTTTTTATGATTGGATTTATGTTATATCTTTTCAGTGTTTTGATTAATTAATTCGAGATAAGTTATGCCTAGAATTTAATATGAGATGACTTATGTCTAGAAAATATTTTTCTTATATTAATTGATAATGTTTCACCATCACCGAGATATGTTAAGACTATTGTATTTCCAAAATATTGCAGTAGATAGGGTATGGCTAGGTGAAAGAATTTCTCCCAAATACTTGATAATTATTGTGACTAGATTAGTTTTAAACATCTTTATTAAGAACTTCAACAAAATCTCTTCACGGATTCAACTCATTTTTAATTTGTATCGGTTTTATTACAGATTTAATGATGACTGTTTTCAATCGATCATGGCCACCTATAGCTCATAACCCATTGTGAGCCAGCCCACCTTGATTGGAATAGAGGGGGATATTGGAAAATTTAAGCACCAAGAGTATACTTTAGTCAAGCAGATCAATACATGGGATTTCTTTCTTAATTGAATGATAATGGAAAGATAGAAGGAAAAAAGGCTTCACACATGGTATCTATTAAATGGGAAAAATCTACTACCTGTAGAGTAAATGGGAAAAGCAGCTTCATTCAGATGAATCAAAGAGTTATATCAAGCTCATTGCGAATATATGTGAAGGAGCAATACTACATAGTGATCACCTATAGCTCATAACCTAGTGTCAGGCTATTTGTCACCTTGAATCTGGCAAATAGGCAAGTACTATTTGTATTCAAGTGGCAGCACTCTTTGCATATAGTTATTATTTATCGATAAATGCTAATAGAAACAAAAACACTAAAAAAATCATAAACAAAATGTGATACAAGAAGCTGAAATATTTCAAGACTGATATTACAAAAACACTAAAAAATTCATAAACAAGATGTGTACAAGAAATTCATAGACATAACAAGAAATATACGTGTGTGGGTGGGGGTTAGTTTTTTATTTTACAGAATGATGAAAATCTCCATGGTATATGCGTGAGTCACAATCTACTGATTTGATCTATTTCAGATATCTTGCTATCTCATAGTTTATACTCATATTTATAATACCTTGAGAGCTAATGAAACTACTTTAGTTAAATTCAACCTTTTCAATAAGTGCATGGCTTTATGGCTTAAAGAAGAAAATATCTCTACTAATATAGTGCAAACTCCTTGGAGCTCATGAACTAATGTCATGTCCTCCTGCCTTTCCTCAAATTAATCATGATTGTTCATGTGCATTGTCTAGGATTTCAACTATAATGTTACGTTATTTAAATCCAAACACCCATACAACAACAACTAAGCCATTTGTCCCAAGTATTTGGGGTAGGCTACATGAACCAAAAGAGAATTACGCCGGATCGGGCACATGGATCAACTTTCTCCACTCATTCCTAATGAGTAATATGCCTTCGTTAAGACCTTTAGCCTCTATATCTTATCGTATCACGTCCATCCTTGTTTTCGTCGGTCTCTCCTGCGCTCTTTATCAAAACATCGTAGGCGGTTTTCTCTCATCTTCTCTTCTATATAGGCTACACCTATCTTAGTACGAATATCCTCATTTCTCACTTTATCTCTACTCGTGTTACCACACATCCAACGAAGCGTGCACATCTCTGCTACACTCATCTTTTGGGCATGTATCTTTTTATAACCTAACATTCTGTGTCATATAACAAAACATGATATCTCTTTATAGCCCAACATTCTGTGTCATATAACAAAGCAGGCCTAATAGCAGTCCGATAAAACTTTTCTTTCAGCTATAATGGAATATTAAGATCAAAACTCCTGTTGCACTCCTCCATTTCAACCAGCCGACTTGGATCATATGGTTGACATTACTATTGATCTCCCCATTCTTTTGGATAATAGAACCCAAGTATTTAAAATGACTGCTCATCAGTATTCTTTTTTCGTCTAGTGTCACAATACTATAATCTTGGATTTCTTGTTTCGTCTAGTGTATGCTATTTGCTGATTATATTATCCTAGTCAATGAGTGGCCCTACTTAATCTAAAACTCGACATTCTAGAGTTTTCTTTCATAGCTCCAATTTGGCATTTACCCCAGCTCTCGTCTCATTGACTAGGATAATATAATCAGCAAATAGCATACACCACGGTATCTCATCCTGAATAGCTCTAATAAGCTCATCCATCACTATAACAAATAAGAATGGACTCAATGCAGATTCTTAATGCAATCCAATCGTGATAGAAAAATCACATGTTATGCCTCCACAAGTTCTGACATTTGCCACTACTCCATCGTACATGTCCTTGATTATGTCAATATATTTGATGGGAACTCTCTTTTTCACAATAATACCTCTCTTGGCACCTTATCATAAGCTTTTTCTGAATCAATAAAGATCATATGCAAATTTCTCCTCCTCTCTCGAAATCGCTCTAAATCAATGAAAGATCATAAGTTGATGAAGCAAATGAACAGCCTCTGTTGTCGATCGCTCTGACATGAACCCAAACTGGTTCTCTGATATTTTAACATTCTGCCTTAACTTATGTTTAATTACCCTTTCCCAAAACTTCATGGTGTGACACATGAGTTTTATTCCACGGTAGTTTGAATAACTCTGAATATCACCCTTGTTCTTATAAAGAGTACTAGGGTGTACTCTTTCTCAACTCATTTGGCATCTTTTTAGTTAGTCAGATCTTGTTAAAGAGCTTTGTCAGCCATCTTACGTTCATCTCTCCTAAGCATCTCCATACCTCAATATCCGGGCCAACAGCTTTCCTTGACTTCATCTACTTCAAGGTCTCTTTAACTTCAAGCACCCATACCTCAACAATTATAATAGCTTTTAGTAAATTCAGCCTATCATATTTCTTAACTTCAAGTTAAGCTTTCCAAAGCATATTAGAGACTTGTAGGATTGTCTAACACCTTTTAGAATAATGAATGTAACAACATTTTGAAGCTCAAATCTTGCCATAACCCTCTCAAAGGACAACAAAGCATATGCCGTTTGCACATCTCAGAGATTGTGTTGTACAATAATTATAAGGCTTGGGGCCATGGTTCAAGGTATCGGCCGAGTCGTATCCGACTCGGCCGCTGCCGATGCGACTCGGAAGCCCGAGTCGATCGACGGGCGCCGAGTCGACCCGGGTCGGGTCCGACTCGGACTCGACTCGGTCAACTCGGCGCCCGTGAACCCTCATTTAAAGGGACTGAGTGAGAGAGAGAGATCAGATCTGATCTCTCTCTCTCACGCTGCCCCCTCGCCCCCGCGTCGCCCTCGCCGTCGTTGTCGCCCTCGCAGGTACCTCTCCCTCTCTCCCCCTCTCTCTTCCCCTCTGTCTCCGTCTCTCTCTCCCGCTGTGTCTCTCTCTGTCGGACTCTCTCCCTCTCTCTCTCTCTGTGCCTCTCTCTCTGTCCCTCTCTCTCCCTCTCTGTCTCTGTCTCTCTCTCCCTCTGTGTCCCTCTCTCCCTCTCTGTCTCCGTCTCTCTCTCCCTCTCCCTCTCTCTCTCCCTCTCTCTCCCTCTGTGTCTCCCTCTCTCTCTGTCGGACTCTCTCTCCCTCTCCCTCTCCCTCTCCCTCTCAGTCTCTCCCTCTCCCTCTCTCTGTGTCTCTCTCTGTCCCTCTCTCCCTCTCTATCTCCGTCTCTCTCTCTCTCTGTGTCTCTCTCTCTCTGTCGGACTCTCTCCCTCTCAGTCTCTCTATCCCTCTCCCTCTCTCTGTGTCTCTCTCTGTCCCTCTCTCCCTCTCTGTCTCCGTCTCTCTCCTTCTCTGTCTCCGTCTCTCTCCCTCTCTCTCTGTTCCTCTCTCTCCCCTCAGTTTCTCTCCCCTCAGTCCCTCTCTCCCTCCTCTATTTCTCTCTCTCCTCAGTCCCTCTCTCTCCCTCTGTTTCTCTCTCCCCTCAGTTCCTCTCTCCCTCAGTTTAATTTATTTGAGTTTAATGTAATTTAATTTAGTTTAGTTTAGTTAAACTTAATTTAAGTTAATTTAATTTAATGAAGTTTTGTAATTATAATTAAGTTAGGTAATTTAATAATTTTATTGAAGTTAGGTAATGAAGTTAGTGTAGGTTAATCTAGTATAAACTAGTTTAGTTTAATTTAATTTAGTTTCATTTAATTGAGTTTAATTTAATTTAAATTAGTTTAGTTAATTTAATTTAATAAAGTTTTGTAATTATAATTAAGTTAGGTTATTTAATAATTTTATTGAAGTTAGGTAATGAAGTTAGTGTAGGTTAATCTAGTATAAACTAGTTTAGTTTAATTTAATTTAGTTTCATTTAATTGAGTTTAATTTAATTTAAATTAGTTTAGTTAATTTAATTTAATAAAGTTTTGTAATTAAAATTAAGTTAGGTTATTTAATAATTTTATTGAAGTTAGGTAATGAAGTTAGTGTAGGTTAATCTAGTATAAACTAGTTTAGTTTAATTTAATTTAGTTTCATTTAATTGAGTTTAATTTAATGTTGTTTTAATTTAGTTAATTTTAGTTTTAATTTAATTTAACAGATAATTTTTTTAAATTTCAGTATGGCTCCAAAGCAACGCGATATTGGATGGAAACATGGTACCCCTGTTGGTGAAAGTAGAAAACTTATGAAATGTAATTATTGTGGGAAACAAGTCCATGATGGTATCACTAGATTGAAGCAACATATAGCACATGTACCCGGTCAGGTAGAAGGATGCTTGTGAGTATCAAAAAAGGTATCACAAATAATGAGACGACATCTTTCTGAAGGTAGCAAAGAAAGAGCGGCCATAAAATCCAAAAAAGAGCGACTTATAAGATCTTTAAGTGAGGAAGATTTTTATGATGTGACCGAAGAAGATTCTGATAATGAAATTGAAGAAGTTGGTGGTTTAGAAGGAGTTGAAAGAAGACAACTAAAATAAGCTATGAAATAAAGTCGTGAAATAGCTTGGAGATCGGCAGAAGGAGTTGATATTGGTAGCAGTAGTTCGCAGCCTTCAGGATCAGGGAGTAACCGTGGATTGCGTCGGAGTATGACTATGAGAGAAGCTAAAATTTCAGCTCGTGGTATTGATCCTTACATGTTTCCAACAAAACAGAAATCAATCAAAAACATGTTCTCAACTGAGAATATTAAAAAGGTTGAAAAATCCGTGACGAAATTCTTTCACTACAATGTAATACCATTCAATGCAGCTGATAGTGGTCCTTACTACCAAGCCATGATTAATACTATTGCAGAGGCAGGCCCAGGTGTAAAAGGCCCTACAGGGTACCAGATTGGCAATCTATATTTAGAGGAGGAAATGAAAGAAATTGAAGTATATATTGCTTCAATAAAAACAAAATGGCCGCAGTATGGTTGCACGATCATGTGTGATGGATGGAGTTCTCATAATAGAAAGCATATTGTTAATTTCATGATTTATTGTGATAGAAGCATGATCTACCATACTTCTGTTGATAATACTAATATCTCGAAGACTGCTGATTATATATTCTCGCTAATGGATAAAGTTATTGATGAAGTTGGTGAAGAAAATATCGTGCAGATTGTAACAGATAATGAGGCAAGTTTCAAAGCAGCTGGTCACATGTTGATGGAGAAAAGAAAACATTTGTTTTGGTCTCCCTGCGCAGCACATTGCATTGATTTGATGCTTGAAGATATTGACTCTTTGAAATCAGTTAAGGAAACATTAGATGATGCTAAGATGATCACATCATTCATTTATAATAGCCTCAAAGTGGTGAATTTAATGAAGCTATTTACCAGAGATAGAGATTTGTTGAGACCAGGTATAACATGGTTTGCCACCGAGTTTATTTCTATTGAAAGCCTCATTCGCTATAAGCAAGATTTGAAAAAAATGTGTACGAACACCGAATGGCGTGAATTCAACAAGAAAATGAGTAGAAGAAGTGTGCGAGATAAGATTTCTAATCTCATTCTGACTGACTGGTTTTGAAAGAAGGCAAGAGAGGTCCAAAACATTATGGATCCTCTTATTAGAGTCTTGAAGATAGTGGACTAGGACAAGAAACCTACACTATCTATTATATATGAAGCTATGGATAGAACAAAATTGGCTATAAAGACATCAAATAAGAACTGGAAGAAGTACTGAGATATCATTGATAGAAGATGGGAGAGACAATTGCATAGACGCTTGCATGCTGCTGGTAATTCATTTGCCTAGAAATCATATTTATTGACTAGAAATTGAAACTGTCATATCATAACAATCATATGCTTACATTATTGCAGCATATTTTTTAAATCCAGCACTTCAATATTCAAAAAACTTTTCTACATATCCAGAAGTGAGAAATAGATTAAAGGATGTCATTAAAAGATTGGAGCCAGATTTGAATAAACAAGCAAGAGCTATTAATGAGGTAATAATAATTTATTTATTTCATCGATATAATGTTATGCAAATATTAACACTTGTGATGTGTATTCTTACAAATAAAATTATTTGTGGATGGAGTTAGAGAATTTGGAAGCTCACTAACTAAAAGAGCAGTGCAACAATCTCTTCCAGCTGATTGGTGAATTAATTATGACGAAAAAGCTCTCAATCTGTAGAAAATTACCATCAAAGTTTTAAGCCAAACATGTTCTTCATCGGGTTGTGAAAGAAATTGGAGCACGTGGTCGCTGATTCATACAAAATTGCGCAACCGTTGGCAATGAACAAGTTGCATAAACTAGTATTTGTGCATTACAATATGCGGTTGCGAGTAAGAAACTTGACATGCAAAAGCGACACTGATGATTATTACAACCCAATTGATCTGAACAATATTTTCAATGATGATGATATTTTGGATGAGTGAATTCGTGAGAAAGAATAGCAGATGTTACCACCAGATGACTTAGGTTGGTTGGATGAAGGTATTCGTCGTAGTGACGAAAGTGGCAGTGATGATGGTGATGGCGGTGATGATGACGGCGGTGATGGTGGTGATGGTGATGGCGGCGGTGATGGTGGTGATGGTGGTAATGATGAAGAGACTCATGGTGTTGGTGGAAGCCAACGGGGTGGTGCTTTAACATGGGATTCAGAATATTATGCCACACAAGATACAGATCATGGAGGCCGGGTGGGGATTTCGCAACAGCGTAGGCATTTGGATCGGTTGGTCGATTTCAGTTCTAGCGATGATTATTCGAGTGGACATGATAACTACTCACATGTTCATCATAGTCTTGAAGGCCATTTACAGGGGTTGAGTTTGACATCTGGCCAATATTCTGGCACTGATTATTCTAGCACTGGTGAATATTCTACTAGCAGCACTGAATATCGAGGTTTTGGGTATTATCACTATGGAGCTGATATTGTACAACCCCTACCGTCATATTACTCTGATAGTGGATCCTCTGGTCAATTATCTCATCCTACAGCATCTCACTCACAAACATATTATTATCCTTATGGAAACTATATGCCTGATTTCTATACTTATCGCGGGGATGATGATAATGATGATTTTGTGCCTCCTCGTAATTCAATGTGGAAATGACTATATTAGCAGGTAATTATGAATTATTTTGTACAATTTACTATATTATGCATGTATTTTGATATTTTTCTACCGACGACGCTTGTATTTATGCTTTCACGTTATGTTTTGCGTGCTAGGTGATATGTTTTGAATATGTGATACATGAATTTTTATATCTACATTTTTTATGATTTGTCATGATTTTTTCATAATTTTTTTGGCGTTTTATGTAGCGTTTTGCGCGTATCGTCTGAGTCCGATCCGAGTCGCCGAGACCGATCCGTCTCGGTGCCGGCCGAGTCGGCGGCCGAGACCGAGACTTTGAACCATGCTTGGGGCAGGCCGTTGGAGCCACACAGGAGCATCATAGTCTTCACCGCGTTGGGTCACACGCCTTTTCAAGTGAAGCATCAAGTGCACCATTGCATCGTTGCACCGCCTCTAGAGCCCACCGGCTTCAAGAGATGTAACAACATTTTGAAGCTCAAATCTTGCCATAACCCTCTCAAAGGACAACAAAGCATATGCCGTTTGCACATCTCAGAGATTGTGTTGTACAATAATTATAAGGTTTGGGGCAGGGCATTGGAGCCACACAGGAGCATCGTAGTCTTCACCGCGCTAGGTCACACGCCTTTTCAAGTGAAGCACCAAGTGCAGCATTGCATCGTTGCACCGCCTCTAGAGCCCACCGGCTTCAAAAGGGGCCCACCACGCCTTTTCCGCCCTTGGGGGATCGGGATTTCCCACACACAGCTTAGTTCGAGACATGGCTCTGGTACCACTTATAAGGCTTGAGCCACCATCCCAAAAGACTAGTCTGTTAGGTGGAGGAGCTCAAACACTTATAAACTCAAGACCATCCTCATGTCTAACCGATGTGAGATTATTCTTTAATCGCACACCCAAGAGTAATGCCATGGCATCAGTTTCAAAATAGAGTATTTTTGCCCATTTAGATGGTGTAGGCTCCTACAATGTGCATCATGGAGAAGATAATATATTCAATGTAGTAATTTTTAATTCGTGATTTTATATTTTTATTTTGACTATTCGAACGGTCAGAAAGCAAAAGGATACAGATATTACTAAATCAAATTAGATAAAAGAAATAATGCATGTGAAGCGTGTCTATCCACTTAAAGGCGAAACAAGCTAGCCAGTCTAATTCAGTAGATGCAAAACTGTACATTTTGACAACTCTGCTAGAAAGGCCAAATCCCATAGAAGCATAGTACAGAAGGCATAAAAGTTGGCCTAATTGCACGTAAAATCAAAGATAAAATGTATGAGAAACAGTGGGAAAAGCTCAAATAAAGATGAATGGAATAATTTGTGCTGAAGAATAAAGAAAGCAAGGTGCATAGCCAGCCAGTAAAATTTGAGCTGCAAATGAAGCAAATCCCCAGGAAAATGAACAAAGACTTGGTAATATTAGCACGTAAAATTCAAAGATAATTTGTATGACGAAAAGTGGGAAAATCTTAACTAAAGATGAATGGAATAATTTGGACCGGATACTAAAGAAAGAGTGAGTAGCCAGTAAAATTTGAGCTGGCAGCCTCAAATATTGCCAAGAGCCTAGGCTTGTTCGTAACAACTTTGGCCACATGAGTAACTGTTCTTCAAAAAGAAATGCACATGGTATCACATTTTTTATTTATTTAATCATATTTTTGGATGAACTCTTTTCTTCAAAGTGTGCAAAAGCAGAAGAGCATGGTAAAACATTTTTGTGCATGCAATATATGGATGCAGCATTATGGACTCAATCTCAATAGATAGGTATTTGGAGTAATGATTCCTCCATAATCCCAATGAATAGTTAATTGCCTTCCATCTCTTCTTAAATTTTGTGGCCACCACAGATACATGAACATTACAAATGGCTGTATTCATGCTTCAATAAAACTACCAACTATGAACGTACAATACGAGCTATATTTACACAGAAGTACTCGCTACGCTACACTACACTACTCTAGGTTTTAAAATAGCAAAACCATATTAGCCACACTTTCCCAAGAATGACTGTTAAGTAGATAAACTATGGCCAATCAAATCATCAAATCTATCAACAATGATCAATTAAGAAGCATAAATTGGTCCAAGCGTTCTTGACTTTAATAGACAACAACGTTCGTAATGGGGTCAAAAGGGTCTGATCAAAGCAACATCATAAAAACCTGTAGATCCCTTATTTTCCTATCAAATCACCATTAACAGAGATCCAAAATTACTTGAGCTCTTAGTTCATTATCTGGCGGTTCACATGATTCAGAACGAAATAACACCATTGAATCCAAAGATCCATTCTGTCTAACCAAAACCAACAAATATAATAGAAATGGTCTTGAAGGAACCTTAAATTGATTCATCCGCTCCAGCCTCAACACACAACACTATTTTCTTAAACTGGGTCTTATCCCAACACCGCCACATACCGCCATCAAAGTCTAAGGATCCCTTCTATTCCACTGAATATCCATCAGTAGATCCAAAATCACAGTTTAGCCCCAAAATGATAGATACTCCTTGCTTAAATAGGTAAGCTGGGCTTGATAATGATAGTATAATGCGGAGCGAAAAATCCCTTCTTTCCACCAAACTAACAAATAAATATACTTCCACTGCTTCAAATTCCATAGCAAACAATAATTCCTGAATTGGGTGACCGGGGTTTGATCAAAATAAAATGACCAAATGATCAAAATCCTTCCTCCAAACCACATCACACCCAATAAAAAAAACACAAGTTCCTTAAATGGCTACTCTGAGCTCGATCAAAATACCATCACATACAAATGCCAAAAAGTCCCATATCTCACATCAAACCAGCAAATATATTTTCCTCCACTGAAATGGGCCATCTAGGTTCGATCAAGACATCACCACCACCCCATAAAAATCTCTCCTTTCCCCACAAAATCACATTAAACCCAGCAAACAACATAGTTTCCTTAAACAACAACACAATATCAAGTCCTTCTATAGAGAGCAAATGCAATACCTCCCAAACTAGCATAGCGTCCTGATTAGTCCCCTTCTTCCCCTGCTGAGTATAGAGGCAAGCAACCTCGCTGGCCCCATTGAGATACAATCGCCCGGGCACCCGGTGGAGCTCCTCCTCAGCCAACCCACATCCGCCGGAGGCGGTAGAGATCCCCAGCCGGCGATCCGACGGCCGCCCATCGTTCCTGTTTGTTCTCCTCTTCTTCTTCTCTCTCCTATTTTTGGTCCAAGATGAGGAGGAGGAGGAGGACATGGAGGGGATTTGTGTTCGTCGCCTGAGGGCAGAATTGGAAGAATGAGAGGATATGCAGGCGCCCATCAATGGAGGAGGTGGGAGCTGAGCTCGGGTGGTGAGAGAGAGAGAGAGTGTGTATGTGTGGAGAAAATGCAATCTTTTGTTATGCTTTAAAAATGTCTCCTTCAAGGGATTATGATGTGGAAAGATGCACTTATTACTGCTTTAACTGAAAAAAATGTAGAAGGGCCTTCTAGGATTCCTTTTAGATCAACATATTAAAAAAAATTCTGAATTTTTTTAATATTTTATTAATATATACACAGTTTTAACCTCTTTCATACAGGTGTCATTTTCGAGATATCGTATCAGATACAGATCAGATATTGTCTTTATTATATCCATATCTGTACCTAACCTTCGAATACAGATATGAACATTAACGAATGTGAAAAAATGATATATGTATCGGGTTGGAGGTGGAGGTCAGATACGGATATCTGTGGATAATTCGCATCCGATGACGCCCCTAGTTGGAAGTGTTGGAAATATGACGAAGAAATTAATAAACAAGTTTCTAAATTTGTTAGGAATAAAAGTTGAATGAATCTGAAATTACTTTTAATAAAATAAATAAATGAAATAAAAATAAAGATGAGAATTATAGTTCTTTCTTATACAATTCCTCTGACATCGGTAATCTTCATCGAGCACAGACAAAAAAAGATGATTCAAAAAATGACTTTTAATTACTCAAACAATAACGACATGAAACAATATCAAACATCATAAAACAAAACAACTATTTGATGAGGGGGAAATCAAGATCGTAATCTCTTTTATCGTTCTTTTTGGAATTGGTATTGTTTTCCTTTAAAAACGAGTTACTTCTTGAATAGAAATTGAAGAGATTTTTTTAGGTGTCTTTTGATAATGAGAAGAAATATTTCTTGTATCCCAATGGTTACAAGTCCAAGAGACACAACTTTCAGTTATTAATAAATTTTCTAAAATAATGAACTTTCAAATAACAGGAAGATATGTTAAAAGTTGTGGGTTAAATTCTTGGATCAACTATATAGGTTTATTTTAAAAAGAAACTAAAATTTTAAAAGGAATGTCTGGTTTGGTTTTCGAATAACTCGGTTACCCGTAAGATTGGATTGGATTCGGGTTTTAAGTACATGACCCAATTAATTTGCTTGTGTCCGAGTCTAATATAAACGGGTCGGGTCAAAAACTGACCTGACTCGAACCCCACCTACCCAACCCGATTGCCACCCCACACTGAGGATTTTCAAGATGTTCAAGGGATGGAAATTATCCATCTTATTATTATTATTATTTTAGATAAAATCGTGAGGCAATAGTCTCCCAACATTTCATTAATTAGCACTTAATGTAACATTCTCAAAAAAGAATGATACGAACATGTAACATATGTACAACTTGAACCTAAGAAAAAAAACCATCAGAACACTATCGGTGCTCCTCCCGCATCGCTGTAGCAACAATAATGTCACCAATATGAGCATATCGGTGATTACCAGCTCTTATGATTCAAATACACATCAATTCTCGAGCTCCGCTGTTATCTGCTACATTCAGAGGGTGTGAGGTTGAATCATATCATTTTTCTTTGAATATGTTATGTCAATGCAAAGGATGATATGGAAAAAGAAAGATTGTTTGTCTAGAAATAAAAAAAACTTGTGTTTGTTTTTTCATCCTCAAGACCCCGTTTAGTTCTGCATCCCGATACTGAAATAACAAATTGAGTTTGTATAGGCATTTTGCACGCAACTATTTCAATAGTTGCTCTGTCCCCGTTTCTAAGACTCCGCCCGTTTCATAAAGTATTCGAACATTAGTTATCTATCTTATTACCCATGGACAATTGTTCTTTCACCCAGCTCCATGGGTAAAGTTGTGGGTTAAATTCTTTCATCTTATTTTCAAACTAAACTTTTCTCATCTTTTTCATGCTAACCTGTATCAGGGCTGGCCACTTAAAATGGAGGTGAATACATTTGATAATAGAGCCACTTCATTTCCCATAAGAAATCCTACAAAATATTCACTTTATAATTGCTCTTTGTTTTCCCTTTTTCTTTTCTTTTCTCTCATGACAATGAATAAGAAATTATGGGCCATAGGATATCATTTTTAATTCCTGAATTATTGGGCATGTGGGTATGTGTTTGAATGAGATTTTTGTTCCAAGTTCTGTCTCCCTCTTTTGCCTTCCATTATTGGAAGGTTTCCAGCCATATGAGAGATTGGACCACCCACAAGTTCATTTCAGAGAGTGTGTGTGTGTGTGTGTGTGTGTGTGTGTTTGGGGGGTGTGTGTGTGTGTTTTTTTTTTTTTTTTTTTTTTGGTGTGTGTGTGTGTTGAATGCATTGTAACAACAACACAAAACATCATCCTCACATACACTGTGGAACTCTTATCTCCAAATCCAAGACTACTACCATGATGGCAACGGGGGCATGGTGACTCGATCTGAATCTGACTTGAATTTTCGGGTTTTGAAGTAAATTGTGCATATAATGTTCAATTTGACGCAATCAAAGAAGCTGTAGGGAATGGAACACACGTTGAATTATTGATTCACGATAAAACTGGATTTTAGTTCTAGTTTGGATGCAGCAAAATGTCCAACACATACTCCCACTAGCTTGCTGTATTGTGAAGCTCTGTTAGCACAAGAGGCCAGATATCCCAAGTTCACAGTTGTTCTCAGTTCCTCTTGCTCACTTTTTACAGTGTAATAATGTGGTTTCCAATATATTCCCCCCAGCAGGAGATGAAGCCTGATCTTGAACCTGAAACCTCTTATTCCCAATCCAACACTTTCACCATATGAGCCAAGCCTAGTGGCTTTAATACTCCAAGTTAAGCAACTAACAATTAAACATGAAAGAAGTGGAAGAAGAAAGAAACTGTATTCTCATACGAAGCATACGCATACGAGATACCTGCAGCAACATATCTGGAGTTAAAAAGGGTTCATATATATTTACCATATGAAATCACATAGACTAAAACTTTGTCTACTGATAGAGGGCAAAACATCTGAAATAGCCCGTTGATTATGCAATTGTACCAAAGGAAACCGAAACCAGAGAGCAGGTAATCAACTCCACAAAGTAGAGAGAATGAAAAGCCGAGATGTATTAGTGAATCGTTAAACTAGTACCAACCAGGTAATAGCTAAAGGCAGTGAAAAAATTGTAAGCTGAAATAATTATGGCAATCACCAAACAACTTCGGCTGGGCTCTTGGGGCTCATCCAAAAAGAAGTTATAGAAATGTTGATCTGCGCCCTCAGAAAAATAAGCAGCCTAATCCTAGGGTTAACCTGATCAGACACCATGATCCACCAATATTCAAGTTACCAGCAGAAAAGAAACAGTTTTCTACTATATATAGATAACAGCGTTCTGCTTTAATCGCTAAGTTAACCCATTTTGCAACAATAAGATTTTCAGTTTTGGTCATTTTCGTGAGCATCTGCAATGACTCAAGTCTGAATACAAGCATCTCAACAACACATCAGAGAAGGCAAAAGTTTAGCTTCCATGGACGAACCGTTAACTTTTGAGTTTTGAAGTCAGGTAGGTCACAATTAGGGATTCTGATGGTTCTGAAATTTGTTCTTGGCAGAGATAGATGCACACAGTTGTTCCAAGTCTGACTGCCCGTTTATTCTTCAAAAGTATTTTAGTTTCCCTCGCTTCCATCGAATCTGGAGGCTGTGTGGTAACATCATTTTAGTGACAATATAAGAGTCTGATTCTACTGTCATTTGTACCTAAGAAAAACAATAGGATTATTCACTGTATTGAAAAAATCTAGCAGTGCCAATGTAAACTTGCGGCTAAAGGACATATTGAACCTTGTCCTACTTATCTGCCAACCTCAACAAGAAGAGACAAGAAACTAATGGAATAGTTCTCAGGAATTTAAAAAAAAACAAAAACAAAAACAAAAGACACTAATGGAACAGAAAGATTCAACCAACTTTGAACTGAAAAATCAACTTGCTGATAATTTGGACCACTGCAAAATAGCAGGAGGCAAAGTATTCCTTTCTTTCACGTCTCTTTTTCTCTATTTAACAACAATCAGCTGTATGCTCCTTCTCGGCCGAAAACTGTGCACGTCACCTGTATAAATTTCTTCTTGACAATATCAAGGGCACCAGGAAGTGCGTACAAATTGTGCACATTACCTGTAATGCATGTTACCTGTATAAATTTCTTAGGAAATAGCTTTCCTCTATTACTTTTAACAGACTCAAATTAATACACTCATCGTTAATATAGAGAACTATATCGTGAGGAGATAAAAAAACTATATCATGAGAAACCCCTCCTCTCTATTACTTTTAACAGACTCAAATTAATACACTCATCGTTAATATAGAGAACTATATCATGATGAGATAAAAGAACTATATCATGAGATACCCCTATCAAAATTTAATTCAAATGACACACAGAATTGCAGTTACAAAAAAATTGCTTATATTATTCATACCTGTGTTCTGAGCATTGCTCTAGAAGCCATAACATACAACAGGTTCTTTGCAGATTTGTAACTTCTGCATGAAATAAGAAATGTACAGATCCACTTACTCCAGTTCCATATATATATATATATATATATATATATATATATATATATATATAGGGAGCTAATCCCCTAAGAACGGTTCTCACAGATTTCTGTGAGAACTTTCACGTGGGTCGTCGGATCTGATAGATCAAATCAAATAAAACTAGATCTCTATCAGATCCGACGGCCCACGTGAAAGTTCTCACATGAATTCGTGAGAACCGTTCTTAGGGGATCAACTCACTATATATATATATATATATATATATATATATATATATATATATATGAGAAAAATGTATATCAGCCGACGGCTGAGAGACTCTCTCAGCCTGCGGTGACGTGGCTCAATATTTGCCACCTCAGTAACTTGCGCCCCGCTTATAGGAACAAATTAAATTACTAAATACCTCTTGATAAAAGCTACCCGCTCCGTTATTGTTTATTATTATTTCCCCACCCCCCAAATTTTTGACCTCTCGTTGTCAGATTTAGGTTATTGTTTATTATTATTTTCCCCCTTTTTTTTACCGCTCTTTATAAGATTTAGGTTATTGTTTATTATTATTTTTTCCCCTATTTCTTTATTGCTCTTTATCAGATTTAGGTTCTCCTTTTCTAGCCTGCGATAAAGTTTTCTCTGAAAATATCGATTTTCAGAGCAGTTTTTTATCCTTTTTATTTAATGTCGACGTCAGAGCAGTCTATTTCCCCTGCCAATTCTGGTCGCAGTCGTAAGCGATCTCTATCTCCCGATCTAAATATGAAGGATATATCATCTGGTTCAACTTTCTCTCAGAATATTGAAAGTATTGAAGGGTTGACATCTTTGCATGCCGATCAACAGGTTTTTATTGTGTCAATTTTTTTTCGCAATTTCTTAAATGTAGAATCTTTCTCTGTAGCGTATACGGTACTGCGACCTATAATTCGTTTTACAGAACAGAATAATCACTTGTTCTAAAGTTTAAGAACTGCGACCACGGTCGCAATTTGTTTTGAAAATAATCTCCGGCGGTGAAAGCTATTTTTGTAACTGCGACTTAAGTCGCATTACTTGTTGTTATAATTCTTACACGTTTTTATGTCAATTATATCCATTTTATATATTCATTAGAGAGTTGCACAGTTATTATTCAGTTTTTTAAAAACTCTGCTCATACGGAAAACTGCGACTACGATCGCAGTCTTTTATTAAGAAGTTATATAGATTTCATTACATCTGCGACCTTGGTCGCAGTTTTAGTAATTAAAGTTCAAACGTGTGATATTTAAAAAATATTATATTTATGTAGTTCGTCAATTTGTTTTGTAAGATCTGAATGCACATGGAGAAATTTTTGGAAGCTCAAATATTTTTTTAGGGAAACAGTTTTTCACAGATGTGGAAGCATACAATTTCTACAATTCTTATGCAAGGAACAGAGGTTTTGGCGTGAGAAGAAAAGGAATAGATAAGTCACGGAGGCCTCCTCATGAAGTTATTTACAGAAAATTTTGCTGCAAGGAAGGTGTGAAGAAATTGTGTGACAAAAGACAAGAGGGGCTTACAGTGCACCGTCGAATTGACACTAGAGTAGCGTGTCCTGCTGAGATGCATGTTCGTCTTCGTTTTTTATTTGACAGAAGATATTGGGTTGTCACAAATTTGTTGATTCTCATTCACATGAATTGTCAAGCCCGGATAAGGTACATCACCATTACTCTCACCAGACTCATCGATCAAAGATTAGTAAAAGTATTATGAGTAATTTGGTTGATGTGGGAATGCGCCCTTCAAATATTTTCCGTGTTGTGAATGCAATGAGCCAGGGAGAAGGTTGTTAAGAAGTAAGCCCGCAACAAGTTATTGATTTTACTCGTCAACGTATAAGTAACATTGGCCATGAGTTTATTGCGATCATCAAATATTTTCAAGAGAAAGCAGAGACCGATCCAGAATTTTTCTTTGCAAGTGAAGTCGATAATGCGGGCACACTTAGAAGCATTTTTTGGGCTGATAGAAGAACTATTTCCTCGTATTTGAGGTTCTGTGATGTGATCGTTTTTGACACAACATACAAGACTAATCACTTGAGTTTGCCATTTGCTCCATTCACTGGAGTAAATCATCATCGGCAGTCAATTTTGTTTGGTTGTGCATTGCTTGCTGATGAGCAGAAGGATACGTTTGTGTGGTTATTCCAAAAATGGCTCAAGTACATGCATGAAGTTGCACCGAAGTTGATTATTACTGATCAGGATGCTCAGATTGGTGATGCCATCAAGATTGTTTTTCCAACTACTTGGCACCGGTACTGTTTCTGGCATGTAAGGAAACATATTGCCGAGCAACAAATCCCGATGACAAACAAGTATGGAGAAGATATGGTATCTGATTTCCATCAGTGGTACACCTCCCGTGATATAAGCACATGCGAGGAGCGATGGCGACTGATGAATGAAAAATATCATTTAGAAGAAGAAGAAGATAGCTAGTTGTTGAAGATGCACAGACTGCGTGGACACTGGGTTAATGCATATCTCAAGGATGTTTTCTGTGCTGGAATGACAACCAGCCAGAGGTCTGAGAGTATTAATTATTTCTTTGATGGTTTTGTTAATGCAAACACTAAACTAGTGAAATTTGTTCACCAATATGATAAAGCTGTTGCTGTCCGTCGTAGTTCTGAATCTCAACAAGACTTTTGGGGTTTGAATTCTGTGCCCAACTGTACATCGAATCCATATGAGATACAGGTTTCGAAGTTGTATACCCCGAAGATTTTTCAGTTGTTCTAAAAGGAATGGGCAGTTGTAACGACACTGTTTTCAGAAGAGTTGGAACACGACGGACCTGGATCAAAATATCTGGTTGGTGATTTTTCAGAATCAAAAGACCGCTGGGAAAAGTTCAGTTATGAGAAGCCTGAGGAACTTCATGTGTCTTGTACTTGCTTATTATTTGAAACAGAGGGTATCCTTTGTAGACATATTCTGTGTATTTTGTGGCGCAATCACGTTGCACATATAACAGAATCATATATACTTCAGAGATGGAGGTTGGATGCTCGTTACAAAAATGTTGCAATTGAAAATGGCATCAGGACTTTTCCCAGTCAAGGCACTCCACGGACGGCTAGATTGTGGACACTTCGTTCTAAATTTAATGCAATTCTTGAGAAGGTCGCCGATTCTGATATCCATCTTTCAAAGTTGGACGTAGTTTTGAAAAGATTTGCTGAAGAAACCACTAGTGAATACAAAGCCATGTCAGCAAATTATCAGTCATCACAGTCTAAAACTACTGTTGGTTCCAGTGGATCCGTCGTCGTTCTGCGAGACAGTAAAGAATTGAATATACGCAATCCAATTGGTCTTGTACCAACCAAGGGGAGGCCTAAAGCTACATCCAGACTTAAGTCTGGTTTTAAAGATTCTCTATATCAGAAAGAAGTGAAGTATCGAAGATGTGGTAACTGTCAAGAGTCCATTACTGGTATTAAATTAAACCCGTTATACAGTTCTTTCTAATGATTTATGTTTAAAATTCTTACTTTTCCTTTTTAATGGCAGAAGTAGGTTCATGTTGCGTCTACCTAGAAGGAATAAAGTATTCATTTTGACAGCTTCAGTCATGAACTGCGACCAGGGTCGCACAGTGCAGAGAGAGTCATGTCGCATGCTGCCAATGGCGTGTCATTAAAAGCAGATTTTAATATCATTTTTCACTTCTACTGTACTTTTTTGTAAGTAGTTGTACTTTAGAGTTTCACTGTTATAAACTTGGCCTATATAGTTTACCTTTTAGTTACTTTAGCGTAGACAGCGACTTTGGTCGCAAATATAAGCAGTGTATGGGTATAATTGCGACCGTGGTCGCAGTGCTTCTATGCTGGAGAAATTGATCTGTTGCTTTTAAAATTGCCCCCGTCTCTTGGTATATTATTATAACATCTGAATATAGTTGAAATTTTCCGCACAAATATAATTTCGACAATTTTGCCCTATGTTCTTCTTTATTCCACTGAACATAAAGTAACACTGCGACCATGGTCGCATCTATATTTGCACATTTGTATATTGACTTTCTCGTTATCTACAACAGTTCCATGACTGCGACCAGAGTCACAGTTGGCTGATGTTATTTTTTTTGTCTTCGACAATAGTCGCAGCGTTCCCTTTTTCATTTAAGTTGGCTGAAGATATATATTTTTTAATTTTAACATCTATCTCGACATTTTCGCCCTATGTTGTGCTTCAGTCCACTGAACATAAAGTAACACTGCGACCATGATCGCATGTTCATATTTGCCCATTTGAACGTTCTGTCTGGATGTCTACGCCAGTTTCATGACTGCGACCAGAGCGCAGTTGGCTGAAGATATATATATATTTTTAATTTTAACATCCATTTCGACATTTTCGCCCTATGTTGTGCTTCAGTCCACTGAACATAAAGTAACACTGCGACCATGATCGCATGTTCATATTTGCCCATTTGAACGTTCTGTCTGGATGTCTACACCAGTTTCATGACTGCAACCAGAGTCGCAGTTGGCTGAAGATATATATTTTTTAATTTTAACATCTATCTCGACATTTTCGCCCTATGTTCTGCTTCAGTCCACTGAACATAAAGTAACACTGCGACCATGATCGCATGTTCATATTTGCCCATTTGAATGTTCTGTCTGGATGTCTACGCCAGTTTCATGACTACGACCAGAGTCGCAGTTGGCTGAAGATATATATATATATATTTTTAATTTTAACATCCATTTCGATCTACCACATGAATAAAATTTGTGACAAAGGTACAGCATTTCAACCAAGATTAAGTAATAAAAATTATAATTCACACAATTAACATTAGAAAACAGGCTTATATATTTAAAAAAATCGAAATACAAATTTTAAAGTTCTAATCTACTCGTTCTCGTCATCACCATCATAATCAGATTCGTCCTCAATATTATGACTGTGGTCTTCTGTATCGCTTTCCGTCTCTTCCACCTTTTTACCAACAATCTCCTCTTCGCTTTCTTCCTCTTCATGGCAGTATTTTGGTTCATCAATGAACTCCCAGAACGGGTCGTCTGTATCAAGCTCATCCTCTGACCCGTAGCGAGAGATCGATTCAGAACTATATATCCAATTATCATTAGATGATTGGCTTCTTTCCAGTGAAGACGGTGGAGAAGACATTTTTGAATCTATTTCCGAATATTGAAAGAAACGAATTTGAGCAAAACCTATTTAGTATGTTTATAATCCTGTAATGATAACCCTTTATATATTTTTAATTCCGGAATTCCAAAAGGTTTAAGCTCTCAAACGACGTGAACATGTCCCAAATTTATTTTCTACCCTTTCTCATAAATTGTATACTTTCCAGGTGACTGTTCAGTTCTCTAAAATAGTTAAAAAGTTAATACAGTCTTACATCAAGTTACTTTGTACTTTGAACACGTTAAGATTATTATTGTTTTAATATCTTATGGTAGAAAAATGCAGGGAGGATTATGTTTACGATAACATAAATTAATGAAGTTAATTAAATTAAAACATATATAAAGGGCTATGTGTACAAAATCTTTGTTCTCTCGATTATGGAAGTGAGACCACAGTCGCATTTGGATCTGATAAATGATTCAGTAACTATGACCGCGATCGCTGTCTCGATTACAGTATCGCAATATAAGGAAACGATGTAACTCAAACAGTTCATGAGTGCGACTTTGGTCGCAGTACAACTTCTGAACTCATGTTTGTTTATAATATCAATACGAATTAGTAAATTGCACTGTGTAACAGAAGTAGATTAGAAATAAAGAAATCTCAATAGATTTTATAATAAATAAATGTATAAAATGTTTATAAATTAAATTAATAAAACAAACAGATCAATGAATTGCATTTATTTTTACATTTATAAATAAAAATTGAGGTACATCAATGAATTGTCAACTGTCAGTCTTCAAATACCATCCTTCTTATAATTTCTATTTCTTCATCCCAACTTCTCTCTCTATCTGCAAGTATCATGTATGCAAGCTCACTTCTTATTCTCTGTACATCGGCAGCCGTAACAGTATCAATAGCTGATGAACTACCAAATGTTATACTTTCCATGTACTTGCATGCATATACAGCGCAATCAACACTGAAAATTGTACAGAGTAATCATTAAATGAAATTAGATTTCTGTACTCAAAAAAAGTAGAAAATATGATAGATAAACGTCACCAAAAAATTAAATACATGTTTGCTTGTTGGGGGCATCTTGTGTATTTTATATTTGTTTTTTCATTAATTTATTGAAATCAATTTCAAAAATCTGTAATAACCTTTCTTTCTGCAATGTCAATAGAAAAAAATATCAGTATTAATCAAATTAAATGCAAGTATTCAGTAATCGAAATATTAAAATTCAACTCACTATTATTCTTGCATCTCTTTGATAAAACTTTAATGTACTACTTGATTTTTCAGCTGAGACCAAAGAGCTATAAAAAATCCACTCTTCTGTATGGCAATCGAATACCAACAAGGTCCAGTGAAATCCGGGATCGTTGGCACTGTGTTTGTGATTGATCGGGAAGAACATGTACTGCACATCAACTGTCCAGTTTTTCAACAGCTGCTTGATGAAATAATCTTCAAGATCTCTACTTTTAGATACAACACCGTGCTGTGAACAACAAAAAAAATAAATTTCAAAATGAATTCAAAGTATAAAAAATATTATGAAAAACAGATGTTATTACGACAAGACAACAGACTGCGATTATGGTCGCAGTACTTTTTGATTAACATACTTTACGCTGCGACCTTGATCGCCATCACCGATATCCATGTTTAATTTTTAAGCATTTCTTATGAACCCCGTCTTTTATATTAATACATGCTGCGACCAAGGTCGCGGTGTTGTTATTGATTAAGACTGTCAGCAACTGCGATCTAGGTCGCATCCTTTCATTACTAAAATGATATTCGTGGTGATTAATTTAATCATCGACTGCGACCTAGGTTGCAGTAAATTCGTTAGCTACCCGTCTTTTATATTAACATGCATAGCGATCAAGTTCGCAGTGTTATTGATTAAGACTGCCGCCAGCAATTGCGACCAAAGTCGTAACCTTCATTACTAAATTGATATTCGTGGGGATTAATTTAATCATCGACTGCGACCTTGGTCGCAGTACATTCGTTATGCCTTATCAGCAGTAAAGACTACTAGTAGAATATTTAACGTTCAAAAATTTAATTCACTAAATTAATTAGGAAATTGATATTTCAATTAACCGTAAAGGAGAAAATAGATGTTTACCCAAGCTTCGCTCCGAAAGAATATACTTTTTAATCCTCCTCTTCTCTAGATGCTTCATGTAGAAATGAATTATATTCGCATCTAACTCTCTACTGAACATCAGGTCCTCAATGTCATTTTTTGCAACAATGATTCCATTGTCGGTATCCTGATATGCAGTAGAACTGCAAGATATTCAAAACAAATTTAAAAATTATATTGTTCTTATATAAATATCTAATAGTTTTTGATATGATTTAAAATAAAATTAATTAACTTACTCAGAGAAGGCCTTGTCCAAGAAATTTTTTATGAGAGCTTGTTGATGGGGCTGCAGAATTCTGTATGCTGTGGTTTCAGTCAATTCCCTGATTTTTGGCTGAGTGTCGGAAATCTGTTCATTGGCGAAACCAGTGGCAGAAGTCTGAGCCGCAGGCCGTGGAAGAGGATGTTCATTAATTTTCTTTCTCTGTTTTAGATAAACGAAGTCGGATAGAGATCTTTTTCAGCGCGCTTGCGTTCTTTGACTCCCTTTTCTATCGTTCCTTTAGAGTAATCCAAAACTTTTCTTTTTAAGGATTGCTTCTGAGCCGGAGTCTGTTCTTGAATTTTTTCTTCAGAAGCTCTATCTTTTGGAGTTCAAGCATCTGTTGAGTTATATTTAAAGAAAAACTGGGAAAATCTTCCCTAGAAATATTTACTATAAATTCAGAACCCTTGATTTTATCCTCTTCCAATTTTCTTGCCTGCTTCTCCATCTGCTCCCTCATCCTTTTCTGCTTCTCCTCTTCTCTCTTCCTTCTCCTCTCCTCTTCTTTCATCCTCTCCTTCCTCTCTTCCCCCTCTTTCTTCCTTTTCTCCTGCCTCTTCTTCTCCTCCTCTAACTTCCTTCTCTTCTCCTTTTCCTGCTACTCTTCTTTCCTCCTCCTTCGTCTCCTCTTCCCTCCTCCTTTTCTCCTGCTCCTCTTCCCTCCTCCTCTCCTCCTTTTCCTTCTCCTCCTCTTCCCTCCTCCTCTCCTCCTCTCCTCCTTTTCCTTCTCCTCTTCCCTCCTCCTCTCCTCCTCCTCCTCTTCCATCCTCCTCCTGTCCTGCCCCTCCTCTTCCCTCCTCTTATCCTCCTTTTTCTGCTCCTCTTCTCTCCTCCTCTCCTCCTCTTCCCTCCTCCTCCTCTCATGCTCCTCCTCTTCCCTCCTCCTCTTCTCCTTCTCCTTCTCCTTCTCCGCAGCAGTGGCTGCTCTTAGCAGCTCTTCTTCTTCTTCTTTCACTTTTAATTTCCTCTGCTGCTTTTTTAATTTTTTTTCTCTCTTCTGTCTCTTCTTTTTTTTCTTTAATTCAGCCTTGAGTCTGTTCTCAGTCTCCATTTTTCAATTTTTCTTCCTAGCTGATAAACATATTCTCCCAAGTACTGATTTTGATTCCTCAAAACTTCAGCTTGTTCATCCCGTGGTGGTGGCAAATAACCTGCAATAGTTGGTTCTTACTCGTTCGTTCCTCAACTATTTCGGCTGCTTCTGGCTCCGTTTCCGCCGGAATGTTAGCTTCATTATGTGTATGTTCTTGTTCTTCTTCTTCTTCCTCCTCTTCTCCTTCAACAAGAAGGCCAATCATATTTTTTTCTTCATTAGAGATGTTAGCCATTCGACACAAAATCTGAAGAAAAAAAATTAAACTTAAAACGATATAGAAATCTTATAGTTTTACCGGAGATGAATAAAACATTTACTATAATAGTTAACAAGGAACTGCGACCTAGGACGCAGTTATAAGCATTACATCAGACAAACAATTTAACTCTGCGACAATGGTCGCAGCACAAAACAATGAAATAATTATAACTGCGACCATGGTCGCACTTTATTTACAATTATTTATCAAAAGAATGCGACCATGGTCGCACACAATTGTACTGCACATAAAATGAACTGCAAAGACTTGCAGCTCAAGACTGCGACCATGGTCGCAGTTTATGTATATGGTATTTATCAAGAGAATGCGACCATGGTCGCATACAATTGTACTGCACATAAAATGAACTGCAATCGAGGTCGCAGTCCATTTAAGTGTATAAAATTTTAATCAATAGTATATGGTATTTAATATTTAAAAACTTACGATATGTGCGTCAAGCTCATTTAGATCAACTTCAAGTAGAGCTCTGCTAATGTTTTGGAGGTCCCATCTTACTGCGCGTGGGGTTTTGTCCTCCAAACCAGACCTCGGCTCAAAAATAAGAGCCCTCTCACAGAGTTAATACTGCAAAATGCATAATTAAATTAGTTTACACAAATATTCACAAGAAATTGGGAAATTTCATAAAATGTTTGCCAAATTTGATATTCATACTTACAATAATTTGCACGGAGCATCCTTGCAGCTCGTACGTGGTGTGCCTGAAGATGTCCATTGACTCAATCAGGAATTACCAAACAGCTTTAGCCCAGCATATTGTCCTCATCAGCTGCATATTGGCAATCTGTTCCACAATATACCACGGCACCGTGCATTTACTGTCGAAAAGAATAGAGTGGCCGACATGTATAGGATGATTATTGTCGTAAAGTCTTGAGCTGCAAGTCTTTGTCTGTCTCTTATAATTTCATTTAAAGTCACTTGCTGCTCAAACTGTTCATCCTTGGTCACATCTAATTCACTCCTTTTCTTGACCAGAAGATCATCCAAAGCTTCTTCAATAGATACTTTCGTGATCTTCTTTATATTAGGGAAATAATGTTTTATAACCCCTCTGTCCTTCATTGTACAGATCTTATTCATAATAAAATCCGCCCCAATGATAGGCAGACTAAAAGTTAGGGCAACATCCTTCACTGTTAACTCAATTTGTTTGCCCACAATTCTAAAGGTCCTTGTATCCCTATCATACTGGTCTAAAATTCTCAGTACACTAATGTTTGATTTTAGACCTTTTTCACCTCCTAATTCCTCATTGTAGAAGGCCATGAAGATTGGGTCAAATGGGTTCTTGATCGCATCTATGAAATCGCCCTGAATGTGCTTTTTGAATTTCTTAATGAATTCGCACATAAGTTTTAGGCTCGATCTCAGAGGACGAATCTTCAGTTGTTGTTTACCTATAGATGAAGAAACATTAAAAACTTTAGTTTAATGTTTATTTAAAAATTAAAAGGGAATAAAAAACAAATGATTTTTAAAACACTGCGACCAAGGTCGCATACATCTACAACGCAAATTTAAACAACTGCGACCCAGGTCGACAGAGAAGGGAATGAAAAACAAATGATGTTTAATATACTGCGACCAAGGTCGCATAACTCTACAACGCAAATTGAAACAACTGCGACCCATGTCGTCAGAAAAGGGAAAGAAAAACAAATGATTTTTAAAAAACTGCGACCAAAGTCGCATACATCTAAAACACAAAGTTAAACAACTGCCACCCAGGGCGTCAGAATAGGGAATGAAAAACAAAGGATGTTTCATATACTGCGACCAAAGTTGCATACAACTACAACGCAAAGTTAAACAACTGCAACCCATGTCGTCAGAAAATGGAATGGAAAACAAATGATGTTTAATATATGTCGCATACATCTACAACTCTAACTCAAACAACTGCAACCCAGGTCGAAATAAAGTGTATGAAAAAAATAATTGTTAAAACGCTACGACCAAGGTCGCATACATCTGCAACTCTAATTCAAACAACTGCGACCCAGGTCGACATAAACTGTATGAAAAAAATAATTGTTAAAACGCTACGACCAAGGTCGCACACATCTACAACGCTTTTCCAAACAACTACGACCATGGTAGACAGAGAAGGAAATCAAAAAACTTGAAAAAAATGTGTTACAAAATTTATAAATTTAAAAAGGTATTCATGATCTCAAGTTTGAGAATCTCTCTCTTGTTTGCGACCATGGTCCCAAGTTTTCAAAAAAAAAAGTGACAAAAACGGAATCAAATCTGGAAAAAAAATATATAACTATTAAAATCCACAAACCCTAAAAAAATTTGCTTTTGTTTCCCCATTACCTTTTTCCGCGGATGATTTCTTTGGCGTCATATGTAGCAAATATATATTTAAAAAACTGAGAAAATTTGTGAAACAATAGAACTAATCTCTTCAGAATGATCAGGTGAAATTTTAGATCTGTAAATTTTTTTGAAAGGAAATGTTTTACATAAGGTAAAAAGTTGTGAGGGAGGGTATTTTCGTCAAATACAATATTGAGGTGACTGATAGTAATTTAGGCGGGATTTCTCAGGTTTTTGTCCGCCAAAATTAATGACAATTTTGTGGCTAATATATTGCCACGTCCCGCCGGCTGAGATACTCTCTCAGCCGTCAGTTGAGGTACAGTAACTCCTATATATATATATATATATATATATATATATATATATATATATATATATATGACAAAGTACTCCATAAATTTCTTGCCATAGAAGGAGAGATGCATCCCCATTTAAGAATTCATGAACCTAATCATTCATCTCTATCCAACTGAACCCCGCCATTTTTGCCACTCCCTTTCCTCTCATCAAGCACCTCACTTCTTTAACCTTGTCCCAAAGATTGATATCTAGCATAAATATTAGATAGAAGCACATAGTTGCCAGGATTTTCTGGCTCTATTTTAAAAAGTTCGTGTACAGCAATTTCAATATGACAGTATGTACTGCAAGCGTTTAAAAGCGCTCCCCATACTCCTGCATGGGATTTGATTGCCATAATCTTAACCAAGTCAAGGCCTTCTCAATAAATCCTGCTCAACCAAAAAATTTCTACCATGCAAGCATAATGTGATCAACAAAGGGCTCAATTCCATAATCGCAATTAAAGTAATATTGACATAACTCAAGACACGCGATCTGGCTGCAAGCATATAAGATGCCAAGAAATGTAATCCTATCAGGTTGGATCCCTCTTTCTAGCATCTCAGAAAATAGTTTTAAGGCAACTTCACCATGTCCGTGGCTTGCGAAGCCAGAAATCATCACATTATACGACACTGCATCCTTGATTGGAAACTTAAATAAAAAATTAGAAAGCTTTATGGATAGCATCACATTTAGCATGCATGTCGACCAAAGAATTGTACACAAAAATATTAATCTCAATGCAATTTTTATGTAAGATTCCATGGAATTGCCTTGCAACTCTCAGAACACCTAATTGACCACATGCAGACATCACACTGGTTATTGTAAAATGATCAGGTTTCATATTTTTTTAAACGCATCTCATTGAAGATCTCTATGCAAGTATTCCAGTCTCCATTGCGAGAATAACCTACTATCAGAGCATTCAATGAAAAATTTGATCAAAGACCTCTTTAGCAGCCAAGATGTTTTCATTGCTGGCATAACCAGATACCATGATACTCCATGAAACTGAATCCCTGTTAGACATTACATTCAAAACTCTTGTAGCAGTTTCCATATCACCAGCCTTGGCATAGCATGCAATCATAGAGTTGCATGCCACAACAGTTTTCACTGGCATAGTCCTGTGTAGATAATCTGATTCTTTTATGAAGCCAAACTTAGCACACATATCTAACAATGTTGTTAGTACGTAGGTAGAGGAACTGAATCCAAGTTTAGTTGAATAAGCATGGATCTGTTCTCATTCACTTATGGCCTTAAGAAATGAGCATGCTTTAAGCACAGAAGGTAACGTTAAATTGTTTGGATGGGCTCCTTGCTCATGCATTCATCCTGTAGATCAATATGGCTCACGATGTCAGACTGATGGTTGGAATATGATGTGATCATCGTTGCCCACAGAAAAACATTTGCTGAACTTTTGAAGGCATCAAAGATCATTCGGGCAGAACCAATGTTTCTCAATTTCTTGCTGCAAAAAGACACAAGTTTAACTGCCACATAATTCTCGTCATGCAGCCCGTTGATGAAAACTTGAGCATGAATTTGCTTCAATGTTTTTCAATGACTTACATCTTTCAAGGCATAGAAGAATATTTTCTAGAATTGCCTGCATCTAACAGAGTTGTAAGGACTTTGCGTCAATAACAGCTCAGCAACATAGTTTTGCCCACAGAATAAAAAGTCCATTCAATATGTAGACACTAGATAAACTAATCATGTATATCACTAGATCCAAGACTCAAAAGTGGAACTAATGGTTGCATTGCACAAATACAAGGAGACATTGGAATTCCCACCACATCCTATAATGTACCCAATAGCAGACATGAAATCCCATCTATCAGCTGAAAAATTAGCCTAATTTATCTGAAAAAACAATGAGGCATACTAAAACCATAACAATAATAAGTTAATAACCACCAAGTACTGCCCAACTATTCCAATCTCTCTTTCAAATCCTTCTTTCCTATATAAAATTAGGATCTATTCTATTGCTTGAGCTTTAATTACAACCCATTCCACCATAATGTCAATTCAAACATCTTGATCTGGGTTTACAGCAAAAGAAGAGTAAATGTACATATTCACTCATGAAGAATGTCCAATCAGTGATCACAATACATAACAAGCCTCAAACTAGGGTGGACCCTTATCATGTCACAGGTCCCACATTTAAATAATTCTGTTTGAGAAAACACAACCAAAATAGTACTGTTTATGAAATGCTTCTAAAAACAAAGGCCTATAAATATATAACATCTATTAATCCAACTCCAACAGACTTCAATATAAATTTGCTTCTCCATGTGTCTCAGTAATTTGGATATTAGAAGCCACAAAGATCCCCTTGTCTATTACTTAGATTAGTCATTGGGTAGGACACACTAGATTTTCATTATTTTCATTAGTCTAATCTCATTTTCAAAACATTTTAAGTGCCAAATTTTCTCAGGACCCTGTCTGCTTCTCTTTGCTCATTAAAAACATAATACCTTCTACAAAACGGTTCCCAGGCCTTCCTACTAACTTTTTGAGCCTACAGAACAATCAAGTAGGCAACGAACGCCAGTGAATTATCCCTCTTTAACTCAATTTCTAATCTCAATCCAAAGTCCTCCTTCCACTCCTACTTTCACACTGACTCAATATTATTGTGACATACTTTTGGACCTCCTCAATTCTCCTTTCGCTATAACATCCTTCCCTAACCACTATTTCTGCAACGTCCCCCTTCTTTCAAGGACCTTACAATCTGTACTGTACCACAATTCCATCTCCAGACTCCTTTTGGACTATTCACCCTTTACCTGTTATCAGAAGAAGTTCTCCCTAACAGAAATACTTTCTGATGCCCCTCCCATTTGTTTGTGGTTCATAAGAACTCAACATTGGAAATATGAAAAACATGGAAACTTGAAAGGGGTGAGAGATCAAAATCATCCTTTTTCAAGTAAGTCAGATCACTCTATCAGGACTCTCGACAACATTACCACATTCATTCTCCCTTCGCAGTCAGAACTTGAAAAAATTCATACCAAAAGCATATATGTTTCCCACCCCACCACCTCTCGCATTGAATAGGGACAAAAGATTCAAAACATATGTATTAAAGCTCAGAACCATCACTTCATACTTCTTTGCAATGTTCAAACAAGAAACAGGTAGCAACAAACAAGCAAACAAAAAGTTCACAAGTTTCAGCAATAGTTCACGTTCATAAAGTTTCAATTATATAATTCACAAGTTTCAAATATGAAATGACGTTCTAAAAATGTAATAACTAACCACTCATCATTAAACAATGAAAAGAAACATCAAAAGAAGAAAGAATCTAATATTTTTTTCATTTTATCATCAGTAGCATTATCAAGTTAAAGACCAAAATTAGCATATACTAAACTAAAGAAGATCTGGAGCACGAACTGAAACAATAGAAATTTTCTGTGTTTCCCTTTACACACATTTAAGCAGACAGTATCTCAAGTAACAAGTTGGGAAGTATAATGTCAACATATCAGTGATTATCCACCCATCTATATTAGTATCACTGGAATCACTTCTATTGTCACTTATCATCGTCAATTACAATATGCACAAAATCTACATCACAAAGTTTGGACTGTTCTCTTTTAATGCATCTATTTGATTAAGCATTCGTCACTCACTGTCCTGACGCTTAAATCCATAGACCACAAATTACTCTTACATGTATCTTTGACACGACATGTTGAAGTCTAAAGCAGCGGTATGTATGCCTATGCATATATATGTGAGCATGAAGCAGAGAAAATATAATGCAACAGGCAACAGCATGATATTGTTATTCATCTTGTTTCCAGTATCTCATCAATGCTCGTGATTAAAACTACACTTCACTTCAAGCTCAGAGTTTTAGCACTAGGTCACATTTATAATCGGCTTCAACATTGCCACCGAATATAATCACCTTAATCTCAACATTTTTCAATCTTCCCTGAGAAGATCAAAATCTAAACAAAGTTACAATATAGTGGGCAATCCGGCAAACTTCATAAAATTAACAGTGAAGATTGAGAACAATGTGACACCAATCAGCAAGGCAAAGGAAAAGGTTCTAACTTTTTACTCTATTATCAAAGTCAAACAACATTTTTTTTCCAGTTTTCCCGAAAACACACAAAATTAAAATAAAAAAAAAACTCAGAAAATTAGGCCTCCATCGTTCACCTACCAAGCTCAAACATCGTCGCCGACGCTCTGGCCATCCAAGCCCTTCAATCCTTCCGCCATCATCCGCTGCCTGTTCTGCGCTTGCCTCTCAACAGCAACAAAATACAAGCCTAAAAAATATTTTTTTTAATTAAAAAGAGAGAGAATTAAATTCTAAAGCAAGAATCCTGACCAAAAGGGGAAAGAAAAGTTGAGATTTCCGATGGTGAGAAGTGAAGAGAGATTACTTATTGCGCTTCCGATGGCGCAGGCCCAGAGGATTCTTTGCGACCACTTGTCTCCGACGACTCCCCTCGTTCCCATTCCCGTCGTTAAATTAAAAAGGAAACCCTAAACAGTTTACCTCGAGTTCTCTCACTCAGAGAGTCAGAGGTCTGGCAAGAGCTATGTTCTCAAAAACTGAGTGGGCTTAGAGACACATATCCGGCCCATTTAGCTTCTAACTAGCTCTCAGATTTAGGGCCCAAAAGAAAGGTGAAGAATTCAGCTTTGACAATTTATCCAAAAGCCCATATACGTTTTTCATCTCTCACTCAATTTATTCAAAAGCCCATATACGTTTTTCATCTCTCACTCTAGCTCTTCCTTTTTATTTCCCCTGTTTTCCTTTTTTTTCTTTTTTGAAAGAAAAGCCTTAAGTTGTTTGTTTCCATTTATTCTTGTGGAATCCTCTTTTTTTTACTTGACATGAGTTGATTTTTGAACTTGATTTCAAAATTTGTTGTTTGTTTTTGCAGTTGTTGGCGCAGATTTCAGAACACTGAAGCGAAATATCAACATGTATCTGAAAAATCTGTACTTTGAAATCTATCCGAATAAGTCTAATTCAGGGCTAATTTTATGACACGTGAGTTAAAATTAATATTTTGACACCAACTTCTGTAGACGAAGCCTTGCGTTTACCAAGCAAGGGGGGGGGGGGGGGGGGGGGGGGGGGGGGGGGAGGTGGGGGAAATTAATATTTTGACACCAACTTCTGTAGACGAAGCCTTGCGTTTACCAAGAAGGGGGGGGGGGGGGGGGGCGGGGGCGGGGGGGTGGGGGGGCCAATCCCCTCTTTCAAATACCCATACAAACAAGAGATCTTTTGGATTTGGGATCCTTTCTCAAAAAAAAAAAACACTAAAACAAACAATATACCATGAAATTGTAATACCTCTATTTTTAAAATATAAGATTTAATAATGAATAATAATATTTATACACAAAGATATTTAACAATAATAATAATTATCAATAATAATAAACATAATAATAATACATAATAACAATAATAATTAACACAAAATACATACAATAAAAAAATATTATTATTCATTATTAAATCTTGTATTTCAAAAATAGAGGTATTACAGAAATCCTTTTGACAAATCAAGTTATTTAAGACAAACAATGTACCATGAAATTTAGATTGAACCAAGTTATTTAATATTTAGTAATGATAAAAAAATATCTCAGATTGAACCAAGTGAACTAATATATATACAAATATTACTTAGATTCTTAAAGGTTCATATCTAAGATTCCACTTCAGTGCAAAATTAAACATTAAAATGAAAGGTAATAATTGCATCTGTTTCAATAAATTAAGAAATTCATATTGTCGAAACATATTCAATGCAACATATTCAATGAAACATATTGTTAAAATAAATTTGCATTTAATTCAATTTAATGTTTAAATAGTATGAGAATTATTTAATTAAGAGATTTTTGTTCTCTAGGATCAAACACGATGATTTATTGACACTATTCGAAGCATATTGAGAATTATTTATCACTAGTTGTGGTGTATAAAATTCATAATTTTAATATTTGATTAAAAACATTTATTTGAGAAGTATTCTTCTCACTTTTTTTATATTTTCCCATGCTTTTAAGAACAATTATGAGCGATCACTATAAAATTTGTATATATAATAAGATAAGACTTTACAATGGAAATAAGAAGATTAATTCTTATTTAGATTTTATGGAGGATAAGGATGAAAGTGGCGGCTACAAAGTGATTGAGAAAAACCTAGTGAAGTGGGCTTTTTTTTTATTTGTAGGGTTAAAGAGTTAATGGGTTATTTCATGAAATTAATTGATGTTGGTAGTTAGATGAACTTAGATCTCTATTAAGTTAATTCATTTTAGTAACGAGTTAGACATAATGAAAGCTCATTGTTAATTAGTATTACTAGTATACTTATTTAACTATTTATTTAAGTAACATGTATTTAAGTGGGTCAAGGTAGGTAACATAGGTATTACCCTTGTCCGATGACCAAACGGGTGGGGTCCGGGTTTGGGTCGGGTAACAGTACCTAATTTTTTGGACGGTCTAACTTTTAGACCTAGTATGTACCCTCTCATAAGCGGGTATGATATGGGTACTAGTCAGGTCCGAGTACGGGGATTTGTAGCAGCCCTAAGTCCCATGTTGTATTTTAGAACACTAGTTCTTGTTATCTTGAGCTATATTTTGATTTAGCATTTAGGTTGCAATTGGGTCGAGTTGGGTTACATTCAGATTAACCCATATATTGCTGACCTGCAAACAACCTGTTTAATAAACACATAAACTTTTTAAGTATGGTTTAAAATCTCAATATTGCTATTAGTATTGAGTATTGACTAATAGTGTTTAGCATTGATATCATCACCATCGACTGTCAATATCAACCACATCTGTCGCATCGTCACTATCGGCCGATATTATAAGGTTAATATTATATTGGTTTACTTAAAACCCGATGTGATATTATCAATATATATGAACTGGCCGATATTTGAGACCATACTTTTACGACCTACATCAAACCCACTTGTAACGGGTTGACTCGACCAAACTGTGTAACCTGACTATCAAATGTAACAATGTTTTTTCCTGCCTTCTTTATCCTAGATCAAAGCTTTTGGATTGTCAGTTACACCAGTCAGACCACTATTTTTCCAAGAAGAAACGTAGAAAAAAAAATCTTCAAACTACAATAGAAACAACTTATGTAATACATTAGATACTTGGTTACTCTATGTGATGTTAAAAAGATGGATCACAATCACCTTCAATATAAAGACAATGAAAAGTAGGGTGGTTTAAAAGAAAAATTAGAGATTTGGATAGGTTTTGGGCTTCACACCTCTTACACCACGAGCTGCACAACAAAAACTCAAGAACACAATCTCAATCGGGTCATGATGGCGGTTTGATTTGTCAGTTATGCATCAAGTCTGAACTAAGGTGGTGAAGATGGGACTGGCCTCCATGATGAATCAGTTGTAGTTGATGGTATATCTAGAAGGGCATACGCAGCAGAAAGAATCGGATATGCTCCACTGAAAAATGAACTGATACCAGAGTCTCATAAGAAATCAAACTCATTTGTAATAGAAGTAATTCTCCTCAGAGCTCTAGAAGGACATATACGTTGAGTGAGCAACTGACTCACAGCTCCGAGAGGGAACCTCTTAGAGTGAACGTAATCATCACCACATTTTTAAGTGCAACTTTCTGCAAAAATACTATGTGAATAGGTAGCAAATTTGTAGTTATCATTGCAAATCGTTATCTGTTTATAGGTCTCATCATGCATTTCAGACAAATCAATGCAACTAACTCACTAGGTAAAGCTCCAAAAGATAAGACAGAGATATGTGAGTTTCCTAGAGGGAGGTACATCAGATACTACTAATGGTATGACATCACTAGGACCAAAGAAATATGACCAAAGTCAAAAAATAACTCCAAACATTCACTAAAAAAAGAAACACTAGGAGTAACATGAGGAACCGTAATAAAGAATTCCACTGACTTGCTAAAAAAAGAAAAGTTAGGAGCAATCACATAACCACAATCTGCATGAGAGAACTCTAGATGTGGCGATGCTAGTATCGACTGTATCATGTCAATTTCATCCTCTATCATAAGTATGACAAGTGGATACCTAGCAACATGTACTGGTATACTAGATTCTACTAATACGTGATCAGAATCACTAGTATCATCCTCTGAAACATTAATATCATCATGTATGAGTGCATTAGACTTAACTAATGCATCCTAAACATCACTAATACTCTCTTCATGAACAGGAGTTTTCATCAAGTGTGGATGTACTAGACTTTATTAAATCATCAATAACATCACTAGTGACCTCAGAAGGAATATGAGCATCTTCAACAACTCTCGAATTATCAGTGTCATCAATTTGCACATTACCAATATGTTGACTCTTCGAGGGACACTAGTAATCATAATCTTCAAAATTTTCACACTTAAAACACTTAATTGAGGGGCACTTGTAAGCATAGTGTTCATATCCTCACACGTAGAGCACCGCTCTTTGGTTTTGAAAGTGGACCATTCTAGCTTTAAAGCAAAAAGAAACATCTTTTTGACAGACTTCATGACATGTAAGATCACCTCTCTTTTAAAATCAGGTTGCAATCTGCTATAAAAACATATATATTGGGATGATGATCTATCTGAAAGCCACATTTGGTTACAAGCTCCTCAAATTTAAGCTTACACTCTGTAACAGACAAGTCTCTCTGACGTGAAATAACTCTTTAAAAACTGATTTTAAACTTAGGCAGCCAATTGATTTAGTTCCCATGGCTCATCATCATTTTAGGGTGTCAAACTCTGCATATGCATTCGCATTTCATATATGTGCATTACATGAGGTAATCAGAGATAAGATAATGAAAAATAATGTTGATTATAAAGATTCTGCTGATTTACACCGTATATTAAAAACATATAATGTCCGTGACTATGAACTCGAACGGTTTCCTCTAGGAACCGTGAAATAATTGCACGTTTGAAGCACATGATTTTTCAAATCCTTAAGAGGATCAATTCAAATGTTTATGCGGTGGATCTCTCACCAGATTTTGGCATTAGTTGCACTTTTAATGTTGAAGATTTGGTTTCATATAGATGTACTTTTGATACCCCTTCTGATCCATTCGTGGATGAGCATATCCACGACCTTCTTTCTGAGAGCCCTAACTATCTCCACTTTCTCAAAAATTATTCTGTGTAGCAGAAAACATAGATTCTAGTTTGAATGATCAGATTGTCTCTGCTAGAGATGGAGGAATACGACGCTATCTTGTTAAGTGGAAAGAAAGACCTGCATTAGAAAATTCTTGGATTACTGAGGAGAATCTCTCAGTGTTTCATCCCGACCTACTGGAGTATTGCCACATCCAACAACAGCTTCTCAACCGACACTCGACAAGGTCAAGTTTTTCCCACCTGAGGGAAATGATGAGGACATTACGCCGCTAAAACGACTATTTGATCGAGTCTATTCTAGAAAATGACTTTCTGGCTGCTTTTGGTTTTAGTTATTTTTATTTTTAGTTTATTTTATTGAATTTAGTTATGCTTTCTTTTATGTGAAAGTTTAGTATCACATCAGTTATTTTTTGGAGTTGGACTCTTGTAAAGCCTATAAATAAGCCCCCAAGGCTTCTATTTTGATTATAAATGAATGAATGAATGAATGAAAAATTTTCACTTAAATTCTTGAGATTATCATCTTAAGTTGTGAAGTGTGAAGCCCGTGGTGTAAGGAGTGTGAATCTCATGGTGTAAGGGGTGTGAAGCCCAAATTTATCCAGCTCTTATTTATTTTCTCTTATCATAATCTTTTCTTTCTATTTCTTTTTCTATTGATTTGAAGGTGATTACGATCTAACTCATTTTACATGACTCTATGTGCTGATGGAGGATTAGGAGCCGAATCATTCCCATTCAACAAATGAAAAACCTACTATGTTAAACTTGATCTACACCGTTTAAAGCGTTCAAAAACCAAAAACAAAAATGTGAAAAGGATTTTTGCATATGCATCAGCTGGGCAAAAAACTGAGACCGAAAGTGGCATGTTGCTTAGATATATGGTTTTGCGCATACAAATTCTTGATCAAATCATTTGAGCTTGATCATACGCGCTTAAAAAAATCTTACACTAATTTTTATTAGATCCCAAAAATTCTAGATTGTTAACCTAAACACTTTGCTTTCTAGCGGTGTCAGAGACTTGTCTAATACTTGGATATACTATATTTTGAAAACCAAAACAAAGTGCAACTATAATAGGAAATTTGTTTAGATAAATGTAGGAGCTGGTCAGTTTCTGATAAATAATGTTCACTTGGAAAGAGAGAGAGATCCTTTCACAGCCCCTCAGGGTATGTATGTATGACAGTTATATTGTCTTTCACCTGAGATAACATGACATGTAAATTTCCTTGTATATATATAACCCAAATGAAAGCCCAAATGAAAGCTCAATTTTAGATGTTGTTTGTTTGAACAATTGGATCTCTGGTTTTTCACTTGCAGCTGATGCAAATTTATGGTGGATTTCTAATGAAGGAATTTTCATGTGCAGATTCTTGTCTTTTAACTTTGAAGTATGAGAGCTCATACTTTGTATTGTTTGGGGTAGAGGCTGCTCATGGACAGGATTTTGCCAGAGCAAGGACTCAAATTGAGCCTGTAAATGCAGAAATCTTCTATAAACCTTATTAATCAATCATATTCTGTAATACTTTATGTAAGATAACCAAATGCAGCTAGTGTAAACTACTTGTTACTGAAACACTTGCACAGACTTGTGATGTTTGTACTTATTTATATGCGTTGCAATTACTAAGCCTCAATTTCTCTTGTATATGGAGCGTGGTACTCTACGATACATTCAGTTTTCTGTATTGGACTGTTTAAGAGAGAAAAAGTGACGCGATTCACAAAGAATTCCAGCAACAAGAAACCCAAGCTCTCTGATGATCTTAGTCTCCTCCACGCCAATATCATCATCGACATCCTCCTGCTGCTCCCTGCCAAGACCCTCTGCAAGTTCCGCTGCGTCTCCAAGTCGTGGCGTGCTCTCATCTCTGACGATCCCGTCTTCAGCAAATCGCACCACCAGCGTTCCAAGCAAAGCCTTTGTCTCCTTGCAACCACCTTCAACTCCCCCTCCAGCAGCCTCTGCTTGACGCTAACAAAGGAACTCTGGTGACCAAGACCAAGAACAACCAATATGATTTAAGGTCATATTCAGTATAGTCTTCTCCTGCCTCCAATTGGTGTACATGCATGCACACTGAGGAAGAGGAGGCTCAACAGGTCTACATCTGCAATCATGCGACGCGAGATGTGATTGCGCTGCTGGAAGAGAAGACTTTCTACGAAGCGTGTGGAGAACTGATTCCGGAGGACGAAAGAGTGTTGATCGATGGAGATGAAGGGGAAAGGGGAAGGGGCGAGTGTTTTACCATCCCCGAAGAGCAAAAAATTTTGAAGATCTGAACATTGAGGGGACACCAGCTGTTGAAGAAACTGATCATGAGTTCACTCACTACCAGCTTCTATGTTGAAAGTTTCATGCCATTGGTATCTCCTTCTCAAGCACTGAAGGTACACATTTTTCGAGTGTTTCTTACGATACATACCATTGAATGCTTAATTAGTCAACCTGCAATCAAATTGCTTCTTTTCTCTTCTTTTTTGTTTTCTTGATTTCATGTGATTGGTCGACTTGGTTGTTAACCTCAAATTGACTCTTCTGCCTTTTCACCAAGCCCTCACACGTTTAGATGTTCATCAATTTTGCCTGGGTTGTTTACCCACAGAAGTCCAAAACTAACAAAAAAATGTGCTGCAAAAATCTGTATCAAGTCCCGAATTAGATGTGCAGTCTTCTGTTCAATACATTACTTAAAATCTTAGACCAAAAACAAGTGAAATACACAGCCTACGTTTACTCCCTACCACTGCAGCACATTTCCAACCTGACATAACAAGAAGACTGCAATGTCTATTACTGCTAGCACAGATCGTTATGGAGAAGCAGGAGCTGGATCCGTGCCGGAAACATGGGAAGTAGTGTCCTCTTTAGCAATAGCCACATAGTTTACTGGAGCCGCAGGCCGACTGTTGCTGTCTCTCCTCCCATCCCTACTCACCGATCTGGCTCCATTGCTGCCGTTCTGATGGGGGTTGAGAGACAATCTCCTATTTGGTGTACCGTTTGCACGAGGACCCGCAGCCTTCTTTGGGCCAACCGGTCGAGCAGGGCTAGGCCTTGAGCCGAACATGGATTCTTGTTCGGTGCTCAGTTGCTCGTGAAATTTCTTCTGGTCCTGCCCAGTGCAAAGTAAATTAGAAGTTTGGTGTTTGTCTCCATCAGTAGTGGGAAAAGAATGTGTTGTACTGATAGCTACCCTCATTCTTCGTTTCTCTTCTTCTCTCTCGTGCCGGAGCATAGAATATTCATCAAGCATCGCGAGTAGAGATACGCCATCGTATGTGAATGTTATGCCATGATCCGCCTCCCATGCTCTGGTCTTGGCTACTAGCGTATCAACAAGAGCTGAGGGGAGGGAAAGGAAACTCGTTAAACATTTTATTTAAGAAAGCGAAAATGATCTCTATTATTATGTAATTATGACAGACAAGCTTGGTGGTGTGGATTGGATATCCACAATTGGAACATGATCAAACGTAAAATAATGCTTGCAAGTGTGCATGCAGAATCCAAAACATGCATTAAACTGTTGCTGAATTACTTTACCAGAGACATTTTATTAGCAAAGAACATGCTAAACATGCTAAGTGATTTGCAAGCATAAAACCAATGGAATTGATAACACTACATTAAACAAAACTAAATTTCCACAAGTGGTCATGGCCTTCAGTACCCTATTAGTTAGAAGCCATCTAGCATAGAATTTAAATACTGACATCATTCCTCCTTAGGCAACAAGCACACAAGAAATTCAATGTTGTTTCTCTTTAAATTAAATATAACAGAAGATTTTGGCTCAAAAAATACCGAATGATTAATCTGAAAACCATGGTTATATGCGAAAGACATAAGGTCACCAATAAAATTCAAACCCAAACAGTAACCTGTTCGCTTACTGCGTTTGAATCTGGATCATGCATGGATCAACCACAACTTTAAGTTGTCATTGATTTCTTTTCTGTGATTTGAACTGATCATGAAAGCTTCCTATCTAGCAGGAGCTAGCAGGCTTAATATCTGCTTTAAGAGTAGGCTACTTTTGGCTGTAAAGCAAGAAATAGAAGCAAGAAAGAACGCTAGCTAGCTAGCTGCAGATCCTGTTCCAGATCCAGCACAATTGCCTAATAAGAAAAAATCAGATTTAGTGTTTAGGAATAGCTGCAATGATTTTAGAACAATTGTTACTTTCACATGCTTTCTAGCCTAATACAAAAGGATTATGTGCATAGTCAGGGATCAGATCTATGTTTAATCAGATCATGTGTAACTTCTAATAGTTCAATAGCATATAGTGTCCTTGCTTTTACCTCTAAACTTTTTACCAGACATAAAGACCCTTTACAGGAACTGAATGGAGAAAAGGATTCGAAGTTGGTCCAAAACAATTGGATCATGGTTTCAAATACTGGCTAATTCTAATATATATCATCAATTACTTTATCGGGTTTTGAGGTACCTAATATCATATAAATCCTATAATACCCGGGTTGATATTGCCGATATAGCCGATATTGATAACATTGATGCTAAAATCCATTGATTGATTCCTGGTGATTCTTGTTCATGTTCCAATAGAAGCATGTTTAATATGTTAAGATCTTTACATGTTTATACTTTGTCAAACTGTATTGTTCTTATACACCCTCAAATATGGTGTATAGCCTTAGTTGGTGTGAGCCATATGATCGTATATTTTGGCATCATGCAATTCTTAAATGGAGTTTGTATTTGAAAATTTCTCAAGCTATCACTTCTTCAACCAGAGGTGCCACGTATAACCAGTACATTACATAGATTCTTTTCCTAACTAGAAAATTTGGATAGATGACTGAGGTTGTTTCCAAAGAGATGTAGGGAAGTAAGATGAGAGATGTAATTGTAGAATCATATTAAACAAAAACTGATTTGATGGAACTAGAGTTTCTCAAAGGTACCTGGTATTTTGTTAACCAGCACACGAGCTTTTTCAGCACGTTTGAGGTTCAAGTGGGCACCTCTGCTTGCATTGTATCTGTTCTCATCCTGTAGTAGCAAACAGCATAAATTAGAAAGAATATTAACCAGTGGCAATAGGTGCAGTTCTTAGAAAAACTGCTGAGTCCTGGAGAATGATCACTTTCCAGTATTTTCTGGTCATCACAAGCTTCAAGCAGGAGCGAAAAACTCAAATTGCAAATGTTTACAAAAAAATGGCCTAATAATAATAAATAGTCCTTACCCCTCCCATACCTCCTCCAGTGAATTATTTTTAAAAGACACAATTTAGTGAAAGAACTGCAAAAAGGTGAAACTGAATAGTGTTTTGAGGAACAGGGGACAAGAAATATAGATGAAACATAAATTACTTGCTATCAGTTGTTAAGAATATTAATATATTACCCTCAACCCTTACCACAACTTCGTAGTTTTGAAGCAGTGGCAAGGACTTTGATACGATATCAAAGGCAACCATTTTCAATTCACACCACGTGCACAATTTTAAAAAAACAGATAAAAAAAAAAACTGTCAGGCAAAAAATCAGGTTTCAGCCGATGAAAAGGGCGTTCAACCGGGAGAGGTGTATTAGAATATAAATTTATAGCCCTCAAACCTCACCACAACTTCGAAGGTTTGGTGCAATGGCAGAGACTTTGATAGGTGCATGTACAGGGAAACTCTACGAGGACATTTTAACACTTTTGTTTCTCTGTTCTAATAGTCATCATCTATTTAAGTAAAAGAAGCTCAGACGGGAATTCTGCTATGAGCATGAAATGTTAGGCACTAATAATAGATTGAGGTCACTTTATACTCAAAAAGATTAACCTAAAAGATCTAGGATCCCAGTCACATTAAGCACTCATATTCGCACTTTATTTCGGATGTCAATTAATGTTAACTCCATCCACTCCTTTATCACCGGATGGGAGACACAAATCCAACAGATTCCCTTTTCATAACATTCAAAACATAACTGTCTTCTGACCAATAGGATGTTCTAATGAATAGTTTCCTCTTCTAGCAGCCACTGTTAAGTGAAAAATAATATGATTCTAAACAGTCGAATGAAAAAGGAAGAACATGAGCAGTAGGAATCATGCATAATCAAAGAGAAATTTAAATTTCAAGAAGCTAAAATTAAAATATAAAGAAGCAACAATCAAAATCAGAAATTTTAAAAGACAATCTGCAAATAATGTGAGCGACTATAGATGATTAGATTCTAATACTTTACATTTTGTGCCTCAATATGCACAAACAGGTCTCTGTCCGCTTTTGCTTAGATTATAAAGTTGATACAGTGCACTGTTGAGGCATTCATACATTTTTTTTAACTTCCTTAAGTACTTAAGTGAAAATAATTTTTGAAAAGTAGATGTTGTTGCTTGATGATATAAGTAAACTTTTTGTAAATTTCCTCTAAGAAATGTTACCTGGTTGTAGTCACTTGATGATATAAGAGTAGACTTAATGTAAATTTACTTTACACTTGAAACAATGAAGTGGTAAATTACCCGATTGTAGTCTTCAAGCCAGCTCTCTTCTTCACAGGCTGACATCCATTTCTCAACCCTTTCCAATATTTCTTTTCTGCTTAAGGCCTCTTCTTTAGCCTTTGATATCTTACTGTCCATGTCAGCTAGCAACTCTGAAGGTTCAACATTCCCTGATTCAATTATCGCCATTATTTCCTCTCTGGCAGCTGCAGGATCTATCTCTATGTGAGCACGGGCATATATGTCTTCAAGTTCAGACTGCCTCTTCATAGCAATTTCCTTCATCTTGCTTGCCTTTAGTTGATCCAGCCTTTCAACTTCCACTTTGGCCTTTTCAAAACAAAATTGTCAATTAGGAGAGGGGGGAAAAAGACCAAGTCTTTAGAATGCAATGCTCCAAATTTGAGGCGTATAAATTGCCAACCTGCTCAATTAGATCAAGGGCAAGAGCTCCAGGAACAGTGACACCATCAACTGTAGCAGAGGCATTGCAAGTAATATGATCAAATAACTTGCATTCTTCTGCTGGAGTATCCATCAAGTTCCAAAGATCAGTTAGTTGTGCTGCCAACTCTTGAAGCTGAGGAACAAATTCAGAAAAGCATCATGTCACTGCATCTATTCTATTAATCTACTAAGAAATAAAATGGCAGTGTTATACTTTGAATTAAAAGGAAAAACATGTAAAATGAAGTTTGCTTTTGAAAATGAAAAGTAAACTTCAGAAAGACAGCGCTATACTTCGAGATAAATTAATAAGATAGGCAAGATGTATATGATCCATATGAAATCAGAAAGCATTCTCCATTTAGCTTTGGGAACTGTAAAATGAAGTTTGCATTTGAAAATGAAAAGTAAACTTCAAACAGAAACTTCATCAATGCCCAAAGGTAATCTAAGCAAGATTTCTTCCACTGTCATATAGGATCTGATAATACAGAGCGAGCAAAATCATGAAATGTATATTTTGTTAACTTAAAACTATTAGGAAAAGAAGTCAGGTGATAGAAACTCGTGGAATGTTAAGGTTGGCCTATCATTCAATGAGGTGTTATATCCATAACAGTTGTATAATAAGATCACAAGAGTCTGAAGGTTATAAGAAGTCAATTTTAAAAACGCATCTTACATTTTTATTTATTGAAGGGTGAAATGAAGTATACATTCTCACCACTATTTCACATTTCTTGTACTGCATGATATCATATTTGAAATTTTGTAAATCACGGGCTTGACTAGGCCAGTTTTCTCATTCATAATCACATTTCACATTACACAAAAAGAAAATAATCAAGTTGTCATTAGTTTAATAATACTAAAAGTATCTGTTTTGACCAGGGACATTTATGTTCAGCTCTGTTAAACTGCAACAAGGAGATAACAAATGAGTAAAAGTAATTATTTTTGGTTGCCTTCAACATAAAGCCATAACTGAAGATTACTACAATCACGACATCGCTTCCCACTCAATTATTGTAATTGATCGTCTGTCCATTCTAGTCCCAACTGTGATAGTGCAAAACTCAAAACCATCAAGCTTACCAATGTAAATTTAAGAACTGTCATATCCTACAGTGCTTCCCACTCAATTGTTGCAATTGATCGTCTGTCCATTCTAGTCCCAATTGTGATTGCGGGAGCAAAACTCAAAAACCATCAAGCTTACCTATCTAAATTTAAAAATTGTCATCCTACACTCTATACTCTTTTTTATTTGGACTATGAGATGCTCTTTTAGACACTCCTTTTGTATTTAAGGTTTAGTTGGTAACATCATTAGTAGGACACAAGTTTTAAGGATTAGCTTTGGAAAGCAGGATCAAGGGGAAAGTAGCTGTCAGGCTGCCCGGTGTGTGATGACCCCTAGGGACACATTTGGGCTCCTTGACAAGTACACAGGCTCCTAGAACCCTCATTAAGGAAATAAAATAATAAAATTAACTATATTGCAGTTAATGTTCATTAATTCTCATGGCGATTTCATGCAATTCTCATCTACATATGCTTTAGCATCGGTCCAATATTTCCTAGTCTTTTCAATTTTCACATTTCGAGGCAGTAAATGTGATTATTGTAAAATAGATGCCTTACAAGTTGATGCATCATGCATAACATATTTTGTATTTACCTTGCACTAGGTTTATTAGATAATAAATGAATGTAGCATGCCAAAATGAAACCTGAATGGTTAAAAAAGAATTAAAAAATAAAATCAAATATGGAAAAATAAAGCACCAGAATTCCAGCCAGATAAACAGGAAAAAGACAAATCCTGGATGAGGGAGTAGGCCCTATGCTCCCTAGCATATATGCAAACAAATGTTTGAGAAGCTACATAATGTTGCACAACAAGAATACCTTCTGTAATCTCATCTTTTTATCTTCTTCAAGGGAAGCCACCATTTGAGAAAGCTTGGATAAGGTTTCATTGCTGATGCTCTTGGATTGCACACCAATAGAGTCATCAAGACTCGGATGAACTTCAGTTATTGTACTGAAAAAATCCATTCCCAAGACAGAACAAAGATCATGAACAGTGCTTACAAAGTCGAGAACTTTGCGAAGTCTATCACTCTGCAAAAATAAAAGAACAAATGTTAGGTAAATTTAAACCTCCAGGAAAAACAAGATCTGACAATTCTGTTTCTGGCAGAAACCTTTTCTTTCTGAAGTTCTTGGAGTTGAGATCGGTATTCATCCAACTTCTTCAGCGATAAGTCACCCTCATCAACCACCGGCTTCAACATCTGCTCGCCAGCTTTCAAGTTTCCGACAATCTCTCCTCGTATTTTCAGAATTTGTGATTGTATGTCAGCAAACTCCTTTATCCTTTCATCTTTTTGTTTACATAACTGTTCCAATGCTGGAGTAATAGCTGCTAGCTGCTCCTTGATCGTTCCGGATGATTTATCAGGCTGCAGAAATCTATGCTGTTAGCTAAGGCCGCCATATTCTCAATCATTCGAAGTTATAAAAAGTATAAATTTACCCCTTATCATATATAAAACGATCACGGCAACATTTGTTTACTTTTTGTATCTTGAAGGCTCCTATCAAATGAATGTATACAAGAAATGATTGGAACGTTACTATTACTTTTCAGAATACAATTAATCTTTCCAGCTCTGAATTTTTTAATGAAATTTATATCTCCTCATAGGCAACTTAAAGAACTGTTGGGTGCATAGTGAAAAAACATATAAAGCTTGTTGAGATGCACATTCCAAAACTTCACGGACTATTTTAAACATCGGAATATCCTTTGCGCAAAAAAAGGGGGGGTGTGGTGTGTGCATGTAAACCTTAGACGTCCAAGACCAGCTTCTCAAAATAAGAGAATCCCAATCTTGTAGAACTTCCGTGCACCATGGAGCCTAAACCATGTAACCTACAGTGGGTTGCGCATATTCTGTGTGCTGTAATAGTCACAAATTAAACATGCAAAAATGTCTCCATTAAGTTCCACTCGACTGTTTATAGGAGCAATAAGGATGATCTCAAGAGTTTCTGTTGGCTGGTTCAATCGAGAGCCATCCTTCTAAGTTCTGATTTGGTACAACTTGAAGGTCAAGTTGTAGTCCAGTTTTATTTCACTGTTGAGAAGAAATAAAAGGAACAGAATCAACAGATTTTTATTTCTCTAAACCCGAACCATTCTCCAGAATTAAATACAACGCTCTTATCAAATTCATTGAAAACCAACAATGTTAAAGGAAGAAGGAAGCCTAGAAGAGTGAAACAGAAAAGAAGTATGTTATTCTCAACATCTTTATTCAAATTTGACACTTTCCATCACATAGCATGTGGCAGGGAATACAAAAGATACATGGACAAATCAATTCTGTTTATCTGTTTTACTTTATGTTCATCATAGGATCAGAGCAAACTTATACTAGTTACACGAGTTATCAACTTACCTGTTTTGAGATAAGGCTTACAAGAATTTTCATGATTTTCTCTAGATGAACCATTGATTATTTGAGAAAAACATCAAAGTGGTCTAATTATGTTTACTTCATGTGACTGAAGGATATTTCCACTCTCCATGTTGATTAAGGGTCTGTTTGGTTGTCGTAATTGGCCGTAATTCGTAAGTTGTAATTGGTAAAGTCTTTTACATTTGTAAATGAGTTACATGCATGTAAGCTTTATGGTGTTTGGTTGGTAATATAAAGTTGTAAGTTGAAAAGTGTATTGTGCTTTATGGTGTTTGGTTGTCGTAATTTGTAAGTCGTAAGTGAAAAAGTTGATCACAAAATTAACTATTTGGTGATTTAAAAAGTTTTAATATTGCAAATAAATATTAAAAATGCTAAATATTAAAAAAAAATTAATATTAACATAAAAAAATAATATAAATTTGCATGACCACAAAATTAACTGTAACTGGGCTGTAAGTGAGTGGTAATTGGGTTGCAAGTGAGGGGTAATTGGGTTGTGTAAGTCTTTTACGATTTACGGTCCAAACAAACGCCGTAGTTGTAACTAGGTTGTAAGTCATTTACGAATTACGGACTTTTACGCGAAACAAACGGCCCCTAAGAGTCATTCTGCTCCCGTAATTTGCATTGACATTTTCTATGGATTTTTTATTTAAGAATTAAGAACTAAAATGGATAAATGGATAAATTTGTATCTCTTTTGAGTTTGCACATCTTTTACCACATAAAAAAAATGTGTTCCTTGCTTAACTAATTTATTTTACGTTACTACATTTTTAAAAAAAAAGTATATTTATATGTTTGTTATATAATTCATGATAGAGTAGTAATCACTTTTAGAACAATAGAGTTAAAAGTACTAAGTCCTCTCTTTATTTAACTTAATAGAGATATCCAGGATCAAGTCCCATAATGCATGTTGTTGGCAAATATGAAACACTAAGGGATTATTTTCAAAAACAAGACTATGGGGAAATTGAGGGCATAATTCACAGTGATGGCCAAGAAATAGGTGAAAATGACTATATTCACTACTTGAATAAATTATTCATCAGAATGGTGAGATTGAGGACTTTGTTCATGGGAACAAAGTGAGCTAAAGTGAAGTACTTGTAGAGTATCACGTGATCGTAGAATACCCTTGTTCTTTTGTTCTCTCTCCTCTCATAATACCACTTTTTGATCTAGTGCCCACACGATCCAGAACTCTAGGCTCTAACCACGCGAAATACCATGAGAATGGTTAGAATGCCCTTGTTGATTAAGAGAAAATTTTGTAAGATGACTAAACCAACCATTCAAGTTCAAAAATGAATGTAGCTAAAATGAGAATTTTGAGAAAGATGAGCAGCAACATGCTACTATAAATATAAACACACATACATATACATACACATATATAGAGAGAGGGAGAGAGACTTCGGTCCTTTGGGAAGAATATGGAGATGAATCATTCTCATTCAAATTCAATGTTAGGTCATTCAAATTGAAGATCAACTTTATTGGAGTTGATCTACATTGTAAAGAGTGCTTAAAAATAAAAATTTAAGTGTTTTAAATACTTTTTATATATTATCAAGTATACGCAAAATGGATGGCCGAAACATTAAGTTGGTAGTTTAATGTGTAGAACATTTGAAACCCAAAAAAATGGTGTGTGAAGGTTTTTAAATATTTAGATCGTAATAAAATGATCGGATAGAGAATTTGTATGTCTAAAGTCATATATATAAGTAATATGATACTTTCGGCCGTTCATTTTGTATCTATGCATGGACAAGAAAACTACAAAATACTTGTTTTTTGTTTTTAATTACTTTAAATAATGTAAATCAATTTCAACAGAGTGGATCTTGTATTTGAGTGTGTCGTAGTATTGAATTTGAGTGGAAAGGATCCATGCTCAAATCCCTCCAGAAGTAATCAAGTTTCTATGTGTGTGAGTGTGTTTGAGATGGCGGTTGATCCTAGAGCACACTCTAGGGTTTTGACTTCACGTGAGCAATTACGATGGAGGGGCAAGCAAGCCCATGTGGTTACAAATCAAGGTACTTCTCTACCAATTCTCTTCTCAGATGGATGATGGTTCTAGTCCATGGATCAAGAACAATCCAAGAAGAGACAAGGGTTTCAGCCATCCAAACCTACATTTAGGAAAAGATTTCATTCAAACAAGGGTATGGCTCTTGAGATGGAGACTGGGAGTTCGAGGTTGGGGCATCCCGCAAGCAAAAGGGCAAGGCAATATGAGCAAACCCAATACGAGCAAGGTGGGATTTGCAACAAAGCTCACAGGCCAACCGATGTCTTGGCCAACCACATTCAAAGGTACAAGAATCATAGAGTCCAATGTTATGCTTGCTTATTTTGAGCCATCAATTGAGAATGGTACATAATTTGTGGTTGTTCATAATGAAGTTACAGAAAACTTGGAGGTATGGGAAGATACTCTTGTGGGATATGTTCTGGAAGCAAAACCCTATTTTTGTTCACTTGAAAGCTTAACATTGGATTTTTCATTAGGGATGCTCATTTTTAAATTTGAGAGTAGTATTCACATTTTAACTACATATAGCTTAACTCAGCTATATATATTTGTAATGAGCACGTTGGTCAGAAATTAAAGGTAACTTCAATTGAGAACAATACAAGAAAACTAATTGGAATGATTCGATCATATGCCACTGACAATAAAAGCACACACGGTATAGGGAAAGATAGAATCATAGCCGAGACAGCAAGAGGACTAGGGATAGACCTAATTGATAATGGATTTAGGTGGCTAAAAGGATATGGTAGCTAGTAGTTTAACAAAAGGCATGACCCTTACCAAACTGAATGGAGGAAAGGGAAATTGGATGCACATAGCAAACTCAGAAATATTTAGAAAGATTGTTTCTTGGTCTTGGTCTTATTATTGTTGTTTTATATGATTATTCGCTAGATGATGTTTTCTGAATGTCTTCAGAGAAAGTTCTTGATTCTCCCTCTTCCGGATCTTCCACCGTGACTTGATGCTTTGAAACAAAGTTTGAAACATCTAAAGATTTTTACCTTCACAGTACTCTCAGAATTTTTGTATTCATCATATTTTTCATATGAGTTTATGATTTCTTTCCTGGATTCTATAAGACATTATGAGTAAAAAGAACTTTTTAAGACATCTAAACGAGCTTGCAAAAGACGCTCTAGGCAGCAACCTAGGAAGGAAGCAGCATCAAGCCGTCAACCTAGAGGCTAACCACTTGATTGATGACTTTTACGTTGAAAGGGGTAAATAACAAGAAAAGGACGAGTGGGAGAAGATTGTTATTGTTGTCATTTTCTCACTGTTGTCGGCCTCTGATTTCTGTATTCCCATCCCAGAGAGCCGTCATAGCCTCCACTGCCCAACCAAAAGAGAGGGAGGAAATGAGTTAGGGCATCATGCCCTAGGCATCATGCCCTAACTCATTTAAGTTAAGTGAATAGGTTTAAACCAATTCCTTATTAATTAAAACTCATCCCGTTTCTCTTAGATGAGTTAGGACACAATGCCCTAACTCATTCTCCTCTATTCTTACAAAAACAACAAGGCAACCGCACGCAAGGTAGGAATGGCTCCATGGCTATAGGAAACGGAACATCAAAGATAGGAAAGAGAACGTCAAATATCAATGACTGTGGAGAGATACGGATTTGATTGGGTGCTTGTGTTGTGGGGCCATGGGGATACTCCATTTTCTTTATTTTCAGGAAATTAACTGAATATGGTCGACCTTTTACATATCATTTTGAATTGTTATTATGTGTGATAAGTGTCTCCGTGATAAACTGTGTCAAGCAAGATAGTTCACTTCTAAGTTTGCCACTGGATTGCAATTCATGTATCAAAAGTTTTTAAGTTGCCTTATCCTCTTAAATAGTAATAATTTCTCATTAGCCTAGATGTTGCATCCCTCCTTTTCCAACTTATTTTAGGAAAGAGTGTGGTTCCAACAAACTATTGGACTCTTTTACCGATTACATATCTGGCTTCATAACCATTCAAATGATAGGGTTAATGAGAGGCTGGTAATGGCAGTCATCTTTAAGGATTATTTAGGGATAAATAGAAATCCTTGTGTTCTCTCTTTCTAGATGAGTTATTGAGAGTTAATTGTCTGAGAGAATGTTCGGATTTGTGTTTGTAAACCCCCAAACCCCAAAAAAAAAAAAAAGATGTGTGCCTGGAACTCCTGTGTTTTATCTCATTATTGTTATGTGGTTATGCTAGTTGTACGTGTGTCTTTTTATTAGTTTGTTATTTGTAATTGTCTTGCCGCCATGGCAACTAACTGAAGAGCCACCCAATCAATTCAGGCTCATCTAGATTTGTCTCTTAAGTTCCAGACCAGCAAGATGCAAGAGATGGCTGGGATGACGAATAACAATACAAGTATTCAATCACGTCTTTAACCGTCCATGACTTCATGCAACATTGACATGTGACAACCAACTATACCATAGTAAGAATGTATACTCACGATGCTGGCATAAGTCTTTTCCCCAAGGGCCCCGAGAAGTCTGGCAAGTTCTGATCTGGAATCAGCCAAGGCCTGGAGTAGGAGTGCCCTTGACTTTGCTGCTTGATCAACTTTCCTCCTGTAAACATCCAAGCACTCCTGCTCAAGCTGAAGTAGCATCTTATCACGGTCCTCATCACTTTCACCAACCTCATCCCAAATGATCTAATACAAAATACTCAACATTGTTTTAATTCAAATCACTATTGCTTCCTTAGTGAAAGAAGACAGAGTAAACAAACTGGATTACCTGCAACTGCTGCAGTAAAGATCCACATGTGGTTTCACCCATTAATGGGCTCTGAGAACCTATAACAGCCATTTATAGCTCAATGGCACCTGTGTTGAAGAATGTTAGAAAGGTAAAATCTTTCCTTTACCAATTCCCCCAAAGTAGGTAAACAAACTGTAGAAACAAAAGCAAGATCTACTAATTTCTACAAATATATAATGCATGTACACTACTGAAATCAATTGTTTAAAGTCGGTTTTAAGTTTATGAGAAAACCGGCACACTACAAACAATAGAACAAACGCATATCAACTGACTTACTTATAAGCTACAATTTATATGTTAATTGACCCTATAAGAAGCTCTTATCTCCAACCAGGACTTTTGCTGTTATAGGACTAATTGATGGTCATAGATTAGTTGTGAGCCATTTGGAACAATTTCCTTATGATTGATGAAGAAATTGCATTTTTATCATGTGTTGACCTGGCAATCCAGTTATCACAATTTTATACAAGCATCTCTCAATGGCATGTTCAAACTTGTGCACTACCATATAAGGAACTAAAAGAAATAATTGAAGAAAATCCTACATACAAAAAATAGAACTAGGAGACGGTACAAACCAACAAGTATGTTCGATGTCACGTCCAAAACACTAGTTTCTGAAAATGAGAAATATGACTTGGTGTCCAACAACTGCAGCGCAATTGAAAGTAGTCATGAGGAATATATCTACAAAAATGGGCATGTAATTACTGTCGCGAAACCTCATGAATCTTCAATTAGAATCATCTATTTTGTAATCACAAATCTAAAAGGGTTGAATCACCCCAAAGGTTTGGCAAATATTACTTCAATTGTGAGCATCTCCTAAATGACTTATCACCAGAAATCAACAAAATATTAACAAGCCTTACTTTCCAATTCACTTACAATAAAATAAACTTATCACTTATTCCTAAAGGAAGTTGTCTGTAGGAACTGTAAAGTATTCTGGCTCTTCTCACCTAAATCTAATGAGGAATTCATTATAGGCTATAGGACCCAATTTCGACCCAAAAGGTCAATTCATTGTGTCTCAGGACCCGATTACTAATCAAAACTCACATCTTCCCCTATTTTGTCAATGTCCGACTAAAAATCACAAACCAGCTTCTTAATGTTATTGCCTACATCATCAACAATAATTCAGCATGTAACTATAATACAGCACAACAATGAACTAATTCACCCCAGTAGAGCCAATTCACTTAAATTTTACACTAGAACACATGCAGAATTCCTTAAAGAAAAATTAGCAAGTCAAAATCTTTTGGCCCGAATTCTTCATAGAGAATGACGTGAAGAGTCATACCTAGCCCTAGCCCTACCCAGAACCACCAAATCTTGAAGAAAAAAAATCATTTAAGAAAAAAAGAAAGAAGAGAGGAGAAAATTAGTGGGGAAAATCGTTCTTCAAACGAGCTCAAGAAGCCGCCTTTACTCCCTAGATCCCTTTGAAGACTCACCGAATCAAAAGCGCCAGCACTATTATCCAAGATTCTTCGACTCCAACTAAAACCCTCACTCCCACAAATACCCCCCAATTCAACGAAGAAAAGCCACATTTTTCTTGAAATCGCCGAAAACCTAATCCCTCAGCCCTAATTCTGCGATCCTTACCAAATCAAGAAAGTTGGAAGAAAAAACCCAAAAACTCCGCATTTCTTCACGAGATCAAGAGAAAAAAGCAAGCATTGAACAGAAAAAGAGAGCGAGAGTGACGTTTGGAGCTCACTTACGAATATTTCAGAGCGATGAGATCCGAGTGCAGAGCGCGCGCACAGAGAGAGAGAGAGGGAGAGAGAGAGAGAGAGAGAGCGGATAGAGAGAGATGTTTCTCTTGGACAAAGTACAGTGAAAAATGGAAGAAAAAAGGACAGCGGTGGTCGCTTTGAAGCGGATTTAATGATGAGGTGCAGACACCTCCCTCCCGGTGACCTTACCGTCGTCCATTGTTATCTTCCTCCGCTAATTAATCCCTAAATTTAGGGGGCTAGTGATTATTGAATGAGCGGAAGCGGAGGGATTTTGGCCTCTAAAACTACTAGTTTTTGTCTTTTTTTTTTTTTAATTAGAACAGTAGACCCACTTAAAAGCGTGGGACCACAACGAAGACACTAATTTGAATGTGCTTTCATTGGAAATGATTTGATTTTGAGCCGATATGATTTGCGTCTTCTTTGGATGTGAATGTTCCCCACATTGCGTGCGGTAATTGGGTCGGGTTTTTCGAGATTGGATATTGTGTCTTAACGTGGTGGTGAAAATAAGCAATATAAAATAGTATTGATGACTTAGTCTTCAGTAATTTTTAAACAGTCTACTATTATATTATGATTATACTAACATTATAAATTATTACTCTTATTATAAATATCATTATAATCATTGTTAACTATTATCACTATTATTATTACCATAATAATTATTATTGTTTTATTTTCAATCTAAGCCCAACTTCTTTTTTATTTTCCCGTTCATTCTTCAGTGAGGCCCACAGCTCATGTTCCTCTCCCCCTCATTTTCCCTTTCTTTTTCTTATTTTTTCCCTTAGCTTAAACACAAGTTCAGCTCATGCATCTTCTTCTTTATTTAATTTCTTTTTCTTCTTTTTACTGCTCCGTCAACCCAAGCCCAACCCATGCCACCTTTTCTTCTTTGTTATTTTTTTTGCTTTCTACTTTTTTCTTCTTTTTGGCCAAAAGCCCATTTGAGTCAAAGCCATCTCCCTCCCCCTATGTAAGTCCTCTCCTCTCTCATCTCTCACACACCTGCAACCCTAATCCAACAAAAAAAAAAAAAACCTGGCCGCCTCCTTCTTTCTCGCGTTCCCGGGCACCACCATGCCCCATCTCCGTGAGCCCGATCTCCTCTTTGCGCCGCCCAGCACCACCGCACGTGTCACCTATCACCCGCGCATCCCTGCGTCACTATGCCCGCAACCCATCATCCCCTTCATGCTTTTCTTCTTGTTCCCCGCGTGTCGGAGCACCGCCAACAACCTGTGCACCCAATACCTCCCCATTTCCACCCAACTACGATAACCACCTCTTCCATGTGCTCTCTCTTCCTTGTGCATCCTCACCATCTGTCGAGACTGCGCTGTTACCCTCTTTGATTTCCTCCTTGTGTGAACCTGCGGTCGCTCCTCTGCAGCGCTGCCGCCGCGTGCACCACCGAGACCCACCGCCTTGCTCCTTGCGCTTCCTCCACACATGACAACCTCCACCGTGTGCCCGCCCTCTCTCTGCCTCTCCCTCTTCATCTCTTTCTACCTCCCTCTCTCTGTAGTTTCTCTCTTTCTCACACCCTCCCGTTCCTCTCCCTAGCCGCGTCGGCAACGCCGCTGTCGACCGCCAAGAATGCCGGCCAGCGCCCCCAGGCGGCGCTACCATGCTGGCCCGACCATTTCCTTCTTCTTCTTCTTTTTCTATTCTTCTATTTCATGTTGGATCCCATCCAACTCAGCACCCAATTGCACCCATACCAGTATGCTCCCAAACCTATTCACCCTTTAACCCGAATCCAACCCAATCACTTAAGTCACGGGTTTGGGTTATTGGATCTTATCCAACGACCCGATCTAGTCCAGATCCTTAAATATCTGGTTTTTTGTTCGGGCCATTTCTTAGTTGTCCGATCTCCAGTTCGAGCGATTCTGGAAGCGTTGCGACTGTGAAGAAAAGGTATACACATTCGCGACAACTTACATGTGTTTACTTTATTTGGTCATTTTGTATATGCATTTTATTACATCATTTCATGTGATCATTTTAAGCTTCTAAATGATTATTTTGTATTTAAATTACGTTCGTGTTCAATCATGGTTCACGCTTGCAAATAACTTTCAAGTTCATCCATATACAGTACAAATCAATTGCTAAGCTACTGTTTTTATCTTTCTAAAATCTATTTATTGTTTAATGGAATGGTTTTGATCACTTATTAATGTTCGACAATTTAAATATCTCAATAAATACAGACATTACGAAATCTGTAAACTTACACAATTTAATCATGTGTAAACACTATACTTTGGATCATTAGTTTATGCCTGCATCTGATCGTGTGGAGATTTATATGTTTAAATGAATTATTTATTATTTTAAAGTTTAAATCAGTTTAAATCGTTAAATAATTATTATTCATAAAAGATAATTAAATGTAATTATAAATAATTAAATTCCAGAAAAAGGCATAATGTAAATTCTAAATATTCTTACCGAGTTTATTTCTCTTTTAAATTTACTTATTATTCGTTAAAATGACTTAATCACATGATTAATCTACATCTATTTAAATTGCTCAATAAATCTCTAACAATATAAAATTTGTAAATTATCATAAATTGGTACGGTACAAATATTATGCTTTGATTTGTCCGTTAGTGTCGGCATCAGATCGTGCATATATATTTTTAAATGAATGGTCGCTAATTTTAGGAAAATTGAATTGTTTAGGATTGTTAATTAATTGTCCCTTGGTTAAATATTTAAAACATAATTATAACTAGTGAAAATTGCTGAAAATTCGTATTTTAAATCCTGCATATCATAGTGTTTTTCTCATTAAGTCTATTTAAATAAATTATTTTCACCATATTTAATAAAAGTTATATTATTTATACATGTTGGTTTTCTTATTGATTTAATGTTATTTATTTAAATTACTTACTCTGTTATCTATTTGTAAAATTGTATAAGCAATCACGACTTCCATAATTTAGATTCTTGTACAAGTGATTGAGTATTTGCTCTGGATTATTATATTTGTGCCTGCAATCGATATTATAGATGCTTAAGTAAATAATTATCAATCTTTCTCGTGGACAACTTGACTGATTGTACGTAACATTTTCCTGATAACTATACTGTCCGTGTTACCAAAATTACTGGAGAATATTTTTATACAGTAACAACATCGTCCTCTTTATCATGTTTATTGACATCCTGTTATATATACCTATATACTGATTACACTGTCATATAGTTACGGTGACTATTACCGAGTTATCTGAGTGATATAGGTAACATGTACATTAATTGATCTTAGTAATCTAAATAACATGATCATTAAACAACTTATACCCGGACAGAATTCATTGATGGAGGAGACAACGTCTGTATTTTCGGTAAACGAAGGATATAGATTGCGTAGCCAAAAGAGGGTTCCACTGCTGAGTTCCCGTGGGGTGACTGACACTATGTCCTGTTCTATGTTTCTGTTTATACATGTTATGTAGCACCCCGTTCCCTGGATACGTACCCAGATACGTACCCCAAAATTTTCAACCGTATTATTCAATTTTCTTCTAATATGTATTTTTGGGTTGTGATTGCTTATATTATTGTGTATCGAATCTAGATTCTCAAACCTAGAGTCAGCCCTGACCCGGACCGGAAACCCGATACCAGCCTGCTTCCCGATTTGACCTTTATAGTAGTCCAATTTGATCAATTTCAGTTTCAGACACTATTTTCTAATATTTTTGATTTTTCATGATTTTCTGAAATTTTTCAGAATTTTTCTACAAAATCTCCAAAACCGGTGATCGCTAACTGATTCCTGGATTTATAGTTTTCAAACGGGATTGAATTTTCAAAAACAGCTTTCACATTACTTCTTAAAATTTCATTTTCTATCTAAATACATTTTTGAGATTTTTTATTTATCAAAATTCGTCCGATTCTGGTGCCGACCGGTGTCGTCGGAAGATTTCAGGATTTTTGAATTTGAAAATTAGATTGAATTTCTCGAATCCAATTTCACCGAACATTTTAAAATAATATTATATATTTTTGAGAATTTTTTAGAACGTTTCTGAAATAGTCAATTTTTTGCCCTATTAAAATAATAATATTATTTACCGACCTTATCTTTTCTTGCTTTTCCTTCTCTACTCCCTTACTTTAAACTCTCATATATTTTAATAAATTAATTATTTGATAATAAAAATTTACTATTTTTTCTTTTTTCTTAATTTTTTACCTTTTCCTTTAATTTTCTTTCTTTTTCTTCTTTCTTTTCTTCCCCTTAACTTTCCCATGCACTGCTCCCATGTCACAGCCGCACCGCCGCCTGCAGCAGCTGCAGGCGCCTGATGGGCTGCAACAGCAGCCCATCCCCCTATCCCTACTCATTTCTCCCTCTTCTTTCCCTATAAACTTTTTTCTCTCCTCCCTTCTCATTTCTCATCTTCTTTATTTTCATCTCCCACCAAAACCAACATTCCTTTCATCATCGCCGCCTCCACCACCGGAGCCGCCGCGGCGCCCCTCCCTAGCCGCCGGCGCCACCTCTCCCCCACCCTCTCTCCACTCCTCCACCTCCTTTAACCTCCACCGACCACCCACCACTTCTAATTTCAATCAAACCCATTACCATCACTTCCCTTCCTCCAAAATTCACCACCATCTCCATCAAATTCACCACTCCTACCATCCCATCGTCACCTCCTCCTCCTCTAACTCCCCACCACCTCCAACAACCACCACAAACCACCACCACCAACAACAACTCCTCCACCAACAACAAACCAAAAACACCAACACCACCCTCCACACCACCCCTTCCTGGGGCAACCGCCGCCGCCCCGGCCGGCCGGTGGCCACCATCCCCTCCCTCCTCCTTCTTTCTTTCTTTCTTCTTCTTTCTTTCTTTCTTTTCTTTCTTTATTTCTTTCCCCTTTTCATAAATACCCATTTTTCTTACTTTCCCTAAATACCCATCCCTTCGTTCTCAAATTACTTTCTCATAATTACAATCATACCCCTCCCATTTTAATTCCTATTTCCTCTTCTAAAAGTACCCTATTTTCTCTCTCTTTCTCTCACCTTCCTACAACTTTCTCTCTCTCCTCTCTCATTCCCTCTCTTATATATATATATATAATATATATATATATATATATATATATATATATATATTAAAATATAAATATGGGCTAGTGACTTGCTCGCACGGGTTCACGGATTTCTTGGATTTTAACCCGGTATTTCATTCCGGTTTTAGGCGAGTGTTTGTATTAGACTTGATAATTACCACTCTTGTATTTATAGCATGATATTGATATATGGATATTTTAACATGCCTAACACTTGCTACTGTAATTTTTAGTACATGATACCTTGCTATACGAGTTAATATATGATATTGCACTCGGTATTTACCTGACACTTGACGTGTTATACTTGACACGTGACATCTGACACCGACACTTGACATATTATACTTGATATATGATTTATGACACCGACACTCGGTGTTTACACCGGCACTTGATATGCTATACTTGATACCTGATTCACAACACTTGATATTAGACACCAGCACTTGATATGTCATACTTGACACCCGGTATATGGCATGCTTTCATGTGGTATAAGTACATTGACCTGACATCGCGACCCTTGACCGGACATTACCACCCCTGATACCTGTATTATATGGCATATTCATGACTATTACTTTTACGGGGACTTGGCATGATTATTATATTATTACCAGACATTTGGTACTCCTGTACTCCTGTATACTTGAACCTCTGAAATAGGGAGGCTCCTGACATTACTCCTGATATTATACTCCTGTTGACTCCCGTAATAGGATAACCATGGATATTGGACTTTTGTGAATACCCTGTAGACTTTATTATTTGACACTCTGTTATATTTAAACAACTTACACCGGGACGAGGGACATTGATGGGTATCGATATAGCTTCTGTGTTTATGGTGGTTATACATATGCTGTACAACTAATTCCTGGGATTCGACATGGAGGCCATCAAGCGCTTCCGAGGGGTGTGCTGGTACCCCTACTCCCCTGCCTGCCTGCTGGGTGTGCTATAATCCCCTCGGTATATCCCTGTGGGGAACGGTGACACTCTATTTATGTTCGGGCGTATACTAAGACCTCCGGGCATATAGTAAGTCCTGGTACCTAGCTGTACGTTCTGGCTCAGTACCGGATACTCATGGACCGTTGTCCCGGGCATGCATGGGACCCATTCTAAACATGGTTCGTCGTTCCCCATCAATTTTCAATAACCAACATCGCTCGACTTGTATGCGAAAGTATATGGTACGGGCCATATACCGAAACATACAAATTGAACGAGTCTTAATAATAACTTGATAATTGACTTCATGCTACATGAATTTCATTGTCATTTCCATACTTGCTATTTATTGTAGTTACTCCATACTTGCTGATTTGATTACATGACGTTTGACCTGCTACACTTGCTTTTATTTCATGCCACATAAATTCTAATGTCATTTCCATATTTCACTATTTATTGTGGTTATTCCATGCTTATTGATTTGGGTACATTATACTTGACCTGATGCACTTGCTTTTAATTATACTTACCATTTGGGTTCTTGCACTCGCTGGGTTGCCTACTAACAACCCTGAATTTGCATGTTCAAATCTTGTAGCTTGGACCGAGATGGACCCATCAGTTGAGGACCAGGCCTTCTTCGAAGAGCAAGCGGATCAGTCGTAGCTTCATCCCATCTTCCCCGCTCGCGAGATTCCCTCTTTCACCTCGTGAGTTCTTATCTTTTGTACCCTATCCAGTCTACTTTTGTACTACTTAGTGATGTAATATTTATGTAATATTATGTCACAATCTGTGATGGCTGAGTACTTATACTATTTTGTGTTGGAATGTATAACACCACGTTTTTTCGCACTCTGATCCCTATATTGTGTTGTATTAATGCTTAGCGTACATACGTGATGATACCATCACCCTACGTATTTACGTCGCAGTGGCGTCCCCGTATCCGCGGGAGTGGGGCGTCACAATGTTATACATGTTACCCGACTTGTTATACATGTTACCTGACTACCTAGCGGTAGGGGCTGGTTCAGCGTCAGGAGTATGTGCCGTGGTCCCGGGTATGTAACGGGACCACTTAAAACATAGATAATGTCTCCAACCAATCAGTTTTTATAGCATAGGACCCCGATTGACATCTATAGTAGGCGTAGGATGAGATGCATTTACTACATGTGGCAATTGGTTTTCTCTAACATAATTAATAATAATAAATCCTGCATAATACACTGCAGATTGATGTATACTCACCTGTTATACATGTAGACCATAACAGACACCTGACATATAAATTGTGACAAACTGATTTCCTTTTACTCTTTAAGGTAAGTACGGCCTGTTATCATAACACTTGTGATATGCTGATTGATGCTATATGATACTATATTGTCCTCTAATTTCAATTCTGTTTATGATATTATTTATTTTGTATATTTTATAGTAATATCATGGTATGCTCACACGTATATACACGTGCACCTTCCCTTATTTTACACACTCATTGGGAGTTTTCTGACTCACTGAATTTGCACATCTAAGATCTGAATTATTTCATTTTATTGATCATGTATCTGAGGGAATCGTGTTATCTGAGGAATACAGAGTCTCTTGCGATGGCCACTCGGATTCTTTGGTATATTTCATATCATTCTTATCATTCTGTTGATTTCTTTTGATTCTCTATATATATTGGACTTGGTAGTTATTCTGTTGATTATTCATAAAATAACACTATCATTGTGTAGAAAATTTATATGTTTATTGCAGTGATATTAATTATTATAGTTGGTGCATATCACTTTAGAGTTAGCGTGTATGTGTGAGGTATTTTCCTCATATATATACATCGCCGACTCTTATCACGTCTTCTCTCCAGCGTATTTGGGAAGCGAGACGTGACACCTCCCCTCTCCTTCGGTCAGTTTCCATCACGATCAGTAAACTAGCAAAAGGGTTTATTTGCCGAATGATGTAAAAACACAAGGAGATATATGAAAATATTGAAAAGCTAAGAGGGTTATGTCAAAAAGTAAAAGAAGCACTTTTTACAATAACCCTCCCCACTAACATTTTTATTGGTCTCCGGTCTGACCAAATCCAGCTCCCGCTCTCACTCTCTCAAAGAAATAATCGGAATAAAAATGGAGGGCGTGGGCGCTCGGCTGGGCCGGTCGTCGACGAGGTACGGCGGTCCGACAACGGTCTTCAGTGGATCGGTGAGAAAGTGGAAGAAGAGGTGGGTCCCTCTCTCAAACCCTAACAGCAACAACAATCACAGCAGCAGCAGCAGCAACAATCACAGGTCCAACAATAATGGCAACAATATCAATAATCCCTCCCATCTCCTCATCTACAAGTGGACTCCCATCTCCAAAGACTCCTCCGCCGCCCTGGCCGAAGAACCCCCTCGCAAGAAGTTCCGATACGTGCCGGTACGCTTACCTCTCCTCCCAATTCGAATTAGGGTTCAGTTTTTCTTTAAAGGTTCAATTTTGAGTTGAATTACGTTGCAGGTTGCCGTGATCGAGGAACAGAAACAGGAAGAGGCTGCTGCTGCTGCTGTGAAATCTGATGATGAGGCCCAGCCCGCCGAGGATGAGGCGGCAGCAGTGGAACCGACGCAAACTGATGGTCTCGATGCGAAGCCTGAGGTGAACGAGGTCAAGGAAGAAGAAACTGAGGTATTTATTTTGTAATTTCTTTTAATTAGTGAACTACTTTGCTTTTTTTTATTTTTATTTTTTGAGGAGATATTTTGCTTGTTTTTATGCTTTTACAAAATAAAAAAAATAGTCTTTTTTGTCTGTGACCTATTGTAGCAACAACAATGATATCAACAATAAAGCTTTTCAAAGACTTGGATACTGTATCCTTAATATACTGGTTTTTTAGAACGGAATACGAAGTTTGGGGTGAAGTGATGATCATCTTTAGCTACTGATAAATCCTATAAATAGAAGAGATAGAATTCAAGAGGAAACTGGGAGGATGAAGGGTTTGAAGTGAATACTCTCTACAATGATTCAGTTCTGATCGATCTCAAATTCAAAACTTGAGCTAAAACTCCCAATTTGCCTACCAGAGTTTGTACCGAAGGCTTGACAAAGTTAAAAAGAAGCATTGGCTGAAAAAAATAGGCGGCAAAGACAAATTTTCAAAAGGAAACTTGAATTTGTTTCAGTTATTTTAACTTTTTTCACTTCACCAGTGAGCCTGTTTCTACTTCAATGTATCTTGTTTTTTCCATTATTCCGTTTCTCCTGATCAATGCTAAGCCCTTTTCTTGGCTGGGTCTCTGGTCTAAGATTGGAAGTGGATGCATCCCCCCTTGACCTTTTTTCAAAGTCAAAAGCAGGAAACCTTTAATAAGGTCCCAATAAACCTCCCAAGTAACCTCTTGAATTGTCCAAGTCCCCATTTAGTTAGAAATTTTGCCACTATCTTTTTGTACTTAACTGCTTCTTGTCCAGAATGATTTATGCTTCAAGATAATCTCTATAGTAGCAGTAGGGGGGCGAAGTTTGCAGCTGTACCTGAGATCCCAATTTCTCCTTTGGAACCTCCTGTCTGTATACACCGACCCAGATCCTCCCATGATTTGTAAGACCCATAGCACTCTGGAGTTTACTTGTTGGCATTCTAGAGCTCATAGGTACTTGCGATTTGAAGCCTAAGATAAACCCAAACAGCACCTGTACTCTTGCTCTCTTCTATGTTGATGACCTAATATCTTCATACCCTTAACTAGAATCTTTCAGCGGCTTGAGAGAAAGTCCCTAGATGACGACTTATCTTCCAGAACCTGCACTTTTATTGTGCTGTGCTTTAGAGCGGGGCGGGGGGGGGGGGGGGGGGGGGGGGGGGGGGG